>PVIR01017801.1:0-34114 GCA_004026965.1 Petromus typicus | reverse complement strand
AAAAAAAAAGAAAAAAAGAAATTACAGCTACCTAAACAAAAAGCTATTTAAATTATTTCACAAATCTGTACAGCAATGGATAGGTTTGTAGATACATATAAATTATCAAAACTAAACAAGACTAAACAAAGCAGACTTTAAAATTGTAATGCAATGCAATAACAGGCAATGAAATTTAAGCAGTAATAAAAATAACCTACTAAGTATGAAAATCCCAGGCCTGAACAGGCTCACTGTGTAATTTAAAACATCAAGAAAAGGGCCGGGGAGTTAGCTCAGTGGTTCCGGCGCCTGTCTTGCAAGCATAAGGACCCGTGTTCGATCCCCAATAACCACATACTATACTGGGCGTGGAGACTCACCCCAGTAGCAATCAGCACCACATACCACAGTGCTGGGCGTGGTGGCTCACGCCTGTAATCCCAGCACTCGGGAGGCAGAGGCAGGAGGATTGCTGTGATGTGAGTTTGAGGCTGAGCTCAGGGCCAGCCTGAACTACAAAGCAAGATCCCATCTCAAAAAAAAACCCAAAAACTAAAAAAAAAAAGAAAAAAAAAATCAAGAAAATTCTAACACCAACACTCTTCAAGATTCTCATTGAAAATGAAAGGAAAGTAGTACTCACAGCCATTCCTGGAAGCTACTATTACCCTCATTCCAAAACCAGAAAAAGATCTAACTAAAACAGAGAACTAAAGGACCAGTGTGAAAATCTCCCAAGAGATACTGGCAAATAAAATGTAACAAGTCATAAAAAAGTCATCATGCCAAGTTTGCTTCATTTCAGTGAAATAAGGATGATTCAATGTTCTTAAATTAATAAATGTAATATGCCACAAAAACAGATACAAGGAAAAAATTACATAGTCATCTCAGTAGATGGAGAAAAAGCCTTGGACAAAATACACCTTGGTTTCATGATGAAAAATAACTGATGAAAATAGGAATAGAAAGACCCCATCTCAATCTGACAAAAGCTACTGAAGCTATACCACTAGCACCAACATATTAAATGGGCAAAAGTAAGAGCTTTATTTCTAAAATCAGGAAAAAAAAACAAGGCTGTCCACCATCATCATTCTTATTCAACATAGTACTTTAAATATAATCAAAGAGCACTTTGTTAAGAATATGAACTAAAAGAGATATGTACAGGAAATTCAGAAGTCAAATTATCATTATTTGGAAGTGACGCTGTCCTCTACATAGAAGACATAAAATACATGCAAAAACAAAACAAAAATAAAAACAAAAAAATCAGAATTAATACCAAAGTTCTATAATAGCAGGATACAAACTCAACACACATACATCAAATTTAAGATGCTACAAAGGTTATAGTCATTACAGAAACACAACTTTGTTTAAATAAATCCTTTCCACATTATTAAAAGGCATTTTGCTAATTCCTGGGGTTATGAAAAAATACAGGCCATTTTTACTGCTTCTGTGGAAGAGTGAAGTTTCAGAGCTCCTAAGCCATTTTTGTTGATGCCATTGATATTTTAAAAGTATGAAAATTATAATATGAAACAAAATACTAACATTGACTGTTATGACTCAAATATAAATAGCATAGTTCCATATACAGCAGTAAGGAGTCTGTCTCTGTCTCTATTTTTCTTTCTATTTTTGAAAATTTCAGGGTAGGACAAGGCCTATCTACAATTGTGAATGAAATTTTGAATAAACAGAATAACTAACATCAAAGTTAAATCTTTTTTTTTTTCTTTTGAGACAGTCTCGCTTTGTAGTTCAGGCTGGCCCTGAGCTCAGACTCAAACTCACATCACAGCAATCCTCCTGCCTCTGTCTCCTGAGTGACGGGATTACAGGGGTGAATCACCATGCCCAGCACTGTGGTATGTGGTACTGGTTGTTGCTGGGCGTGAGTCCCCATACCCAGTATTGTAGGTAGTCACTGGGGGATCAAACCTGGGCCCTTGTGCTTGTAAGACAGGCACTAGAACCACTGAGCCAGATCCCCAGCCCTCAAATTAAATGTTTATTCAGTCTCTGCTTCAAATTTTCCAGTAATACTGGAAGTTTCTGCTTACTAGAGACTCAATTATCTTGAAAACTTTACTAAACCCTGTATTGATCATGGATATGTTATTCAATATTATAATATAAGCCTTTTTATTTGGGGATAGGCATACACATTGAAGAAAATAACTAAAATATACCCAGTGAACAAAGTAATAAAAACATAGGCTCTCGTGCATAGCACTCAGGCAGTTAGGTGGGTCTCATTCCTGGCAATGTGGAAAACTCAAGTCCAGTGAAAATGCCATCTTCCTGTGTGCACATGCTGTTTCTTCTTTTTTGCCTCTGTTCCAACGTGGCAGACACAGCAGCAGCACTCTTGGCCCTGGAATAGAGCCCATGGCTCCCTCCAGCTTGGGCTCCCTGCTCTGTTTCTTCAACTGTTTCTGGCTCAAGATGTTATAACACTGATTAAACCTCTCTTCAGACTGGCAGACCTTAATCAGGCTGAACTGGGCACCTTTACTCCTCCACGTGGCTCTGGTCAGTGATGCAGACATCCACTCATAAGGTCTTTTAGTGAAGGACAAGACAGGACATGGACGGACATGGATCCAGAATGCTTCTTTCAATACAAAGCTGTCAGAGGCTTGTGCAGGCCTGGGTCCAAAACAGGCCAGTGCTGCTTTCATAGCAGGAAAGTACAGCCATGCAGGTTCTCGCTTTCTCCCTGGAACTCCTGGCAGTTCCTCAGATGTGTTCCAGGCACCTGGGATCCACTACCTGGAGAGGCTGACCTTCACATTGCTAAATATTTTTCTTGAAGCATGGAGCAATGAATAGCTGAAGAAGGTGAGCAGGAGCATGACAACATGGTGGAAGCCAAAGCGGGTGAGCAGCTCCTCTCCGGAACACACTGGGCCAGGCCAAATACATCCACACAAGGAAAGTTTCACATCCTTTCCTCTTCCTGCCTTAGAGTCAACTTGCAATGGTCCTACATACCAGAGGTGCCTACTCACCCCTGAAACTAGCCTGCGCTCTGCTGCTGCCTCACATTATTTATAAGTTGGGTTTCTCATATAAGAAATATTATGAGATACTTAACTTCCTGTGTCTGATTTATTTCACTTAACATTGTGGACTGAAGATGCATTCATTTTACCATAAATTATTCAAATTTATTTTTGCTGCAAAATAGTACTTCATTGTATATAAATATTACATTTTCATTATCCATTAATTTGTTGATGAACATATAAACTACTTCCAACATGTAACTGTTATGAGTTATGCTGCCATAAAGACAAGCATACATATATTTACATAATAATGTCTACCTCTTCTAGGAAGATGACTTTGCTATTACTAGTACACTTAGTCAAAGCAGTACTCACACTTGCTGGGTTGGAGTTTGACCTTGCACTGCAATGTTTAGAGGGAGGGCTGTCACTGTTTTCTTCACCCCAGTGGTCTTGTGTTCCAGTTGTTTCATTTCATGAACAGTCCCTTTTCTAACCCATAACCACCCTAATTCAGTGGCATTTAGAGTTTAATGGATGTCTTGGTTACTTTTCTCATCCCTGAGACCAAATATTCAACACTTGGTGTTAAAGGAGGAAAGGTATTTTGTAGTCACAATGTGTAAAGGTCTCAGTTCATAGTTGGCTGGATCCAAGGCAAAATGGCGTGAGGGGCAGCACAGAGGAGAAACAATTCATGGAAGGCAGAAGGCAGGGAAGCAGCAAAGTAGAGAAGTGTAGCAACAAGCAACACTGAGACAGAAGCCTGTCCCTTTTACCCTTTCCAGGCTACCCACCTTATGCATAGTGCATAGTGTGTCTTCCTTTATCCACCACCCCCCAGAAGTATGCTTAATCAATCAGTGGACTAATTCAGTAGTCATACATCCCATCATCACACAACTTGATCACAGCCTCAGACATCTGTGTCAGCCCCAACGATAAGTGCAGGAGGTGTGGGGGAATATCTAGATATGAGCCATAACAGCAAAAGAAAGCCCTTTGCCTGAAATTAGTAGCATTTGGGGAAAGTTTGCAGGAACTCACACATAAAGAGTGGTGGGAAAGTACCTGCTCTACCATTGCTCCAGTATTTTTCCACACTTGGATCCTACCAGGCATACCCATTGCAAACCCTTGTGATTCTCACTGTCTCCTAGATCCCTATCCCTCAGTTCTCTGTTTGGGTCCCTAATGAGGACTATAGACCTTTGCTTCTAAGGCGAAGTCTTCTAATTCAGTCACTGCCCACCAACTCATTGTCTTGCAGTTTCTTTAGTGCCCAGGTTTAAGGAGGCTTTTCCTGGGATTCTGTTGGTTGCTGAGTTCCATGTCCCAGGAATATGGGAATAAAAATAGGTAATGGATAATGGCTGGTAAAATGGGTGCTAACTGGCAACTCAACAGTTGCTGCTGTACTTGTTTATTTTTTCATGAAAATTTGAACTTTTCCCAAGATGGTATGTTTGCCAGACCTGGACTATAAGTAGTGCTGGGATCATGAAAGCAGTCCTGCTTCTTACTCTGAACATCCTTCTCTCTGGATTTTTATCTAATGGACTTCTCCTTCAAGTTGCCTTCCAGGACTTGGGCTTTTATTCTTGAAATCTGATTACCTGCAAACCTTGGTCAATGTCTTCTGAGCATATCATGCTGCCTTTTTTGATATGAAAGGAAAAGTGTCCAGTCTTCCACTATAAAGCATGAAACTTTCTGTGGGTTTTTCATATATGGCTTTTGCAATACTGAAATACTTTCCTTCTATTTTTATGTTTTTACCATTTTTTTAACATATGTAATGTACCTTACAATAATAAACTAATGTTGCTTTCTGCTCACTTTTAAACTGAAATCTTTATATATAAACAAGAATTTTTAAAAACCAAAACTCAGCACTGAGGATTTAGGTCAGTGGTGCTATACACGTCCCAAAAGCTCAACATCCTGAGTTAGATCCACAGCACCACAAAAACAAACAAAGATCTTCTACTAGAGTATTAGCTATCTTAGATTTTTATTTAATCCATCAATGCTAAGCTTTGCAAATGCTTTCTCTACATCAACTGCTCATTCATCATGTTATTGGGTTTTAAAATTTTATTATTATGTTGAGCCTTCCCTGAATTCTTCCAGAAATTGTTTGCTAGTATCACACTGAGGATTTTAGTCTGTACTTTCCTTACACTATCTTAGTTTTGGTGTTTGATGATAGTGGGTCCATAGAATAACTTAAATACTATTCTTTCTCTTTTAATTATTCAGAAGACTTTGAGAAAGTTGACATCAGTTATTTTTTAAATAATTTATAAAATTCACCGAAGAAGTGTGGGAGATCAGATGGGAAGAATGAGGCGTAATTGGCTTTCTCAGCAAGCACTGAGGAGAAAGAGGGCATATGAACATGCTAAATGCTGCAGGGGAAAATAAATTCACCTGATGTTGTTTTACCAGAGAATTATAGTAGAGAGTGGGGGCAGATAAATTCTGTGGAACTCTGTATTTGTGCCCATGTCTTAGCAAATAAAGCCAAGATGGCCCAGTCCTCTGGGGCTCTCTGTTGAAGGACAACAAGAGCTCTCCAGCGTCTCAGATTTTAAACTAGTTCCATATCTCTTTATTTTTCATTCTCATTACTCCTTGGTCAGGTTCAGGCTTATAGGCTGAATCCTAGAAGTGGCGCCCGAACAGAGACCTGGTCAAGAAAGTTCACCCAGGGGGAAAAGTCTAGTTAATCAGTGATGAGGACTGCCACAGCGGAGAGGAACCATCAGAAAAAGAACATGATAAAAGCAAAAGAAAACAGGAGAAAAGGAAAGAGAGCACACATGGTAGAGTAAGCCAAGGTAATGGGGAAAAATTCATATACTGAAATATAGCATTATATCCCTTTGTTGGAAATTCTGCCATGCCAGTGTGAAGATCAAATGAGTACTAAATTTATTTCTCAGATACTGCAAGATATTATCAGACATAAGTTTTGGTTTGCTCAACAGGTACATTTGATGTAGAGAGTTGTCACTGAGTAAGAGAGGGATTGAAGCATGCTTACAACCAGGGGTTTTCTAAAATCTTCTCTGCATGGACCTTGCTCTGTCCAGTTCTTTGTCCTTTAACTATGGGAGACAGTCCTACACTTGAGAGAAGATGAGGATGAGGGTGAAGAGCCTTAATCCCTTCATCTCTTTCTCCATTTGGAGTTGAATCAGGAGTATGTCTGCTTATCAAAGATTGGTGGGATAGGCTGTGCTTTATGGAGAGTATGTTGGGATGTATGCATTCAATTACTATTCATCCTGATCCTAAAAATTCACAATACACTGTTTACAAGCACAGTCCTTTACATTATAAATTGCACAAAGAATTAAAATACAGCATCATGAAAACTAGTGTTCAAGGAACTTTCATATTAGGCTTTTTTGGAGTCTGTATTAGGAGCTGTTTGTTTGCTTCCTTTAGATATTAAGCATTTAGATAAGTCCTACTTCTCTGCAGGGCAATATTTACTTTCCATGTTAACTTTCAAGAGTTAGAGCTGGTATATAGTTGATATTGTGAAATAGAAAATATTTAAAAGGAAATAGGGTATAGGAGTAAATAACAAGGGGAAAAAGAATGTGATAGTAATAAAAAAAAACTAATGCATATAGGGGGTGGGGGTTGCAGGGTGGGTGGGGAGGATGGGAGAAAATGAGAAAAGTCATGTTATATTCTGGTACAAACTGTCAAGGTGGATTGCGATGATGATATGTACTCATAATGTACCAATAAAGATTTGAATTTTTTAAAAAAAGTTATGATCTTTTTGGTGATTCACTGTATTCTGTTTGCCAGTATCTTATATTGAGGATTTTTGCATCAATGTTCATTAGGGATATTGGCCTGTACTTCTCTTTTTTGGTTGGATCTTTCTCTGCTTTTGGAATCAGAGTAATGGTTGCTTCCAGAAATGTGTTTGGGAGTACTGCTTCCCTTTCAATTTCATTAAAGACTTTGAGAATAGAGGCACTAACTCTTCTTTAAAAGTTTTGTAGAATTCAGCAGTGAAGCCATCAAGACCAGGGCTTTTCTTTGTTGGCAGGTTTTAAATTACACTTTCAATTTCACAGATTGATATTGGGCTATTTAACATTTCTATATCTTCTTTATTTAGCTTTAAAAGTTCATATGTGTCTAGAAATCTGTTCATTTCTTCTACATTTCCAATTTTATTGAAGTACAAATTTTCAAAATAGGTGTTTATTATCCACTGAACTTCCTTGGGGTCAGTGGTAATTTCTCCCTTCTCATTGCTAACAGCATAGATATGAGCCTTTTCCTTCCTTTGTTTGATAAGGTTGGTTAAAGGTCTGTCAATTTTGTTTACCCTTTCAAAGAACCAACTCTTTGATTCATTGATTTTATTTTTGTATCATTCTCTTAGCCTCCATTGCATTAATTTCTGCTCTAATCCTTATAATTTCTTGCCTACTATGAGTTTTGGGTTTTTCTTCTTCCTCTTTCCCTAGTTGCTTGAGGTTCAGCATTAGATTGTTTATTTAAGCTTGCTCTGTTTTTTCGGATGTAGGCATTCACTGCTATGAATTTTCCTCATAGAACTGCTTTTATTGTGTCCCATAAATTTCTACATGTTGTACTGGGGTTATCGTTTAGTTATAAGAACTGTTCAATTTCTTCTTTAATTTCTTCTGTGATAAACTGGTTGGGCAGCAGAGTGTTGTTCAGTTTCCATGTGTTTGTGTGGATCCTGGACTTTCTTTTGCTATTCAGCTCCCATCAAGGAACTGTGGTCTGAAAGTATACAGGGGATAACTTTAATTTCTTTGTATTTATTTAAACCTGTTCTCTGAACTAACACATCATCTATTTTGGAGAATGACCTGTAAGCAGCTGAGAATAATGTAAATTCTGACTTTGTGGGGTGAAATCCTCTGTAGGAATCTAAGTTAACTTGCTGAAGAGTTTGGTTTAGCTCAATTATTTCCTTATTGATTTTTCTGGACAGTTGATCTGTCTCTTTCTGACAGTGGGGTATTGAGGTTCCCAACTATTATTGTACTGGTGTTTATCTGGTTTTTCATGTCCATTAATATTTGTTTTATATAGTTGGGTATACCCTAACCAAGTTGGATTCATCCCAGGTATGCAAGGGTGGTTCAACATATGTAGATCAATAAATGTTATACACTGTATTAACAGATTCAAGGACAAAAACCATATGGTCATCTCAATTGATGCAGAAAAAGCATTTGACAAAATACAACACCCATTTATGTTCAAAACCCTACAGAAGATCAGAATACATGGTCTGTATCTCAAACTAATAAAAGCTATCTACAAGAAACCATCAGCCAGCATCATACTAAATGGTCAAAAATTGACACCCTTCATATTAATATCAGGAACAAGACAAGGATGCCCTCTTTCAACACTTCTGTTTAATATAGTTCTTGAAATATTAGCCACAGCAATTAGGCAAGAGAAAGAAATAAAAGGAATAAAGATAGGAAAAGAAGAAGTTAAATTGTCATTATTTGCTGATGACATGATACTCTATCTAGAGGATCCTAAAAACTCAATTAAAAAAGTGCTGGACCTAATAGTCAAATTTAGTAGCATAGCTGAATACAAGGTCAGTGTTTAAAAATCAATAGTCTTTGCATACAAAAACAGCAGACCCACTGAGATGGAAATTGGGAAGTCAGTCCCTTTCATAATGGCACCCCCAAAAATGAAATACCTAGCAATCAATCTAACAAAGGAGGTTAAAGAACTCTACTCTGAAAGCTATAGCACTCTGAAAAGGGAGATAGAAGAAGATATCAAAAAATGGAAAGACATACCTTGCTCCTGAGTAAGAAGAACCAATATAGTCAAAATGGCTATACTCCCAAAATTACTTTATAAATTCAACACAATCCTGATTAAAATCCCAACAGCATATTTTACAGATCTAGAGAAAAAAAAATCCAAACTTTCATCTGGAACCACAAATGACCTAGAATAGCCAAAGCAATTCTAAGCAACAGGGACACAGTGGGGCGTATTACAACTCCAAACCTGAAACTATATTATAAGGCCACCGTGATAAAATCTGCATGGTGCTGGCAAAGCAGCAGACCTGAGGATCAGTGGAGTAGATTAGAAGATCCAGAAACTACTCCAGATACACTGAGCCACCTCATCTTTGACAAAGGAGCCAAAAATCCTCAATGGAGAAAAGACAGCCTCTTTATCAAATGGTGCTGGAAAAACTGGGCTTTAACTTGCCAAAGGCTAAAGTTAAACCTATCTATTTCACCATGTACCCAGCTAAAATCAAAGTGGGTAAGAGACCTAAATATTAAAACAGACATTCTAAACCTGCTGCAAAGCAGGTTAGGTAAAACACATGTAGACATTGGCTTAGGGAAAGACTTCTTGAACAAAACCTCGATAGCATGAGAACTGGCAGAAGAAATCAACAAATGGAAACTTATTCTATTAAAAAGCTTCTGCACAGCAAAGGAAACCACCAACAGAGCAAAAAGACAACCAACAATATGGGAAAGAATTTTTACCAGTTGTTTCTCAGACAAAGGGCTACTATCTAGAATATATAAAGAGCTTTAAAAAATCAGCCCACCCAAATTTAAAGACCTAACACCAAAAATGGGCATCTGAAATGAACAGATACTTTTCAGAGGAAGAAGTAAGAGCAGATAAGAAATATATGAAGAAATATTCAACATCACCAGTCCGTCAGGAGATGCAGATGAAAACAATACTGAGATTTCATCTCATTCCACAAAGAATGGCTGCTATTTCAGAATTAGCCAGCAACAAATGTTGGCGAGGCTGCAGAGAAAAAGAAACACTTCTTCACTGTTGGTGGAAGTGTAGACTCTACAACCTCTGTGGAAATCAGTGTGGAGATTCCTCAAAAAGCTAGGATTGGAGGTCCCATTTTACTCGGCCATTGCTCTGCTAGGTATATACCCAAAAGAATAAAAAGATTCATATCACAGTGACATGTTGTGTGCACCCATGCTTATAGCAGCTCAGTTTGTGATTGCTAAATCTTGGAAACAACCAAATGTCCATCAACTGGAGACGGAATAAAGAAGATGTGGTTTTTATAGAATGGAGTATTATTCTGCCATTAAAAATGATAAGACTGAGTCATTCATACTCAAATGGATGTATCTTGAGGACATCCTCAAAAGTGAAATAAATAAGTCACAGATGTGTAAATATTATATCTTTTCTCTGGTATGAGAAAATGAAGATGTAAATGAGTTCTAGTATATATAGTTGATATTGTGAAATAGAAAGTATTTATAAGGGAAGCGGGTAGAGGTAAATAATGAGAGGAAAAAGAATGTGATAGTAATTTAAGAAAGGAAACAAATCTTACGTGTATTGAGGGTGGGGGTTGCAGGTCTGCGGGGGAGGGGAAAAATGAGAATCAAGCCATGTCGTATTCTGGTACAAACTTTCAATGTTGAATGTGATGATGATGTGTATTTATAACGTACCAATAAAGGTTTAAATTGAAAAAAAGAGAGAGAGAGAGAGCTGAGAAAGCTCAATGAAATCAGGTGGCAAAAGACCCAGAAATTCCAGAAAAAGTGCTGATGGGAAGAGGTCCATATTCAGATCTAATTACACAGCTAACACTTTCAGACAAAGCATGTCAGCAAATGGCTCCTATAATGAACCAAATTTGTATAACTTTTCCTGAGATAGTATTCCCATTAAATCCTTCTTACACATTCTTCAGTGCTCTGGTAAGCCCTATGGCCAGTTTTTAGCCAGGTTGTAGGAAGTTGTTTGAATAAAACTTCCACATGCACAAAACAAAGAAATCATGGTATTCCAGTTGGATTTTGAGAGTGCTAATGGACCATGTACAAGAAATAGGGGATATTCTAGTGACTAAAAATCTTAGAACCTATTTGAAGAGTGTCAGGGTGTGGGTATTGAAGGCCATAAATCCTCTGTTTGTCCAAGCTATATTTGGGTTAATTGAAGAAAATCAGCTTCTTCAAAGATACACTGTTTCTGGGCTGGAGATATAGCTCAGTGGTGCCAGCACCAATCTCACAACTACAAGGTCACAAGTTCAATCCCCAGTACCAAAACAAAACAACCCCTTACACACACACACATACAACAGAAATATGTTTTTATTGTGGTAAAATGGCATATTCATAAATACTGCCATTCATTCCATGACACTGGCCTATGATAGTTAGTGTCCCTAGTGACCTTAGGTATTGAATTTTTTTTTTTTTTTTTTGAGGCAGTGTCTCGCTTTGTAGTTCAGGCTGGCCCTGAGCTCAGACTCAGACTCACTGGCCCTGAGCTCAGACTCAAACTCACATCACAGCAATCCTCCTGCCTCTGCCTCCCGAGTGCTGGGATCACAGGCGTGAGCCACCATACCCAGCACTGTGGTATGTGGTACTGATTGCTGCTGGGCATGAGACTCCACACCCAGTATTGTATGTGGTGGTCACTGGGGGATCAAACCCGGGCCCTGTGCTTGCAAGACAGGCGCTGGAACCACTGAGCTAAATCCCCAGCCCAAGTATTGATTTTTATCATTCCTTTAAACCCACAGGATCAACTTCACTTTGCATTCTCTGTTCTTGCCACTAACCTTGATAATTATTAGGCTTCAGATAAGTTTATAGAGCTGTATGGTCATCACTCATTTATTTTACCTAGGAATATCAAACAACTTCTTTTATGAATGTTTCAACTTACTTTATAGATGGATGTTCTGCAGGTTTGCTGCTTAGTGAACTATGAAAAATTGCCGGAAAATTGCTACCCCAGGATTTTCAGCTCAAAGATCAGAATCGGTTGCTGGGATTACCATATTAAAATGTACTTTAGCAGAAGCTTAACATGAGATTTCACCTATGTAGTTAATATCACTAATTGTCTAGTGACTAGCAGAATTACCTTGGTCAAAAGTACAAGAGCATAAGAAAAGGGAGAAGATGCAAGTGTTATGGCAGTCCCCATAAACAGAAAAATTGGAGGGACTTGCTTACTTTGCTAGCATTGAGGCAGGCATTTGCTCGTGCCATTACAGGAGATGAGAAGACAATGTGGGTACCCTTTAAGAGCATATGACCATGGAACAGTCCTCCCCATGTTGTGTTTATGAGGAACTCAACTGCAGTGAAACCCTTCTCTCAGATGAGAACTGAAGAAAACTACTCAGGAAGCAAAAAGATTTGTCCATGGTCAGTACCTACCTGAGACAAGAATGCCTGGCATCTACTGAAAGCCTTTTGAATAGGTGCTCTGGAGGGTATCTCTGACTTCAGATCACAACTACTCCTCTCTTCACCAGAAAGTAGTTAGAGTGAACTTTGGCCATAACCACCTTTCAGAAGTTAAGAGGTACCTGTTCAAAGGGGAGGACAGTTAAATTAGTCTTAGTATAAATAAACAGAGCTAGGTCTTTGAAAAGAGCCAGTATAGATACATTATGCCTATGGGTTGAGGTATAGTTATTATTATTATTTTTTTTTTTTTTAGGTTTTTTGAGACAGGGTCTCGCTTTGTGGTTCTGGCTGGCCCTGAGCTCAGCCTCAAACTCACATCACAATCCTCCTGCCTCTGCCTCCCGAGTGCTGGGATTACAGGCGTGAGCCACCACGCCCGGCACTGTGGTATGTGGTACTGGTTGCTGCTGGGTGTGGGTCTCCACGCCCAGTATTGTATGTGGTTACCAGGGAAAAGAACCCGAGCCCTTACACTTGCGAGGCAGGCGCCAGAACCACTGAGCTAACTCCCCGGCCCGAGGTATAGTTATTATTGACACTTGCATACTTCACCTGGGGATAAAACAGCAGTGATTAATATTCAAACTCCTGTTGTTTTAAAACAAAAGGGGGAACTGTGGGAGATCAGATGGGAAGAATGAGGCCTAATTGGCGTCTGCAGTGAGCACTGAAAAGAGGGCATGTAAACGCCCTAACGTGCTGCAGGGAAAAGTAAAAACACCTGATGTGAAGTAGTTTATCCAAAGAACCATGCGGTGGGAGAGAGATGAATCCTGTGGAACTCTAATTGCTCCTGTCATTCAGGACTCTGTGTTGAAGGGAGACATGAGCCCCTGGCTCCCCAGATTTTAATCTGTTTCTGTATCTTTTTCATCCTCATCAGAAGGAAAGTCCTTGAAAAGTTTAGGCAGAGGAGAGAATGTTGGCTGAAAATTTACATTAAAAAGAAGCTAAGTAGTTTTTAAGGGGACAAGAAGGATGACTTGATGTCATCTCATCTTGAAAATCAGCAAGAGCTCATCCATTACTGGCTGAAGGGTGAAAACTTGTAGATCTGTCATTTAAGAAGAGTTCCTAGACCCAACCAAATTTAATGACCAAATTCAAAAATGGGCATCTGAAATGAACAGATACTTTTCAGAGGAAGAAGTAAGAGCAGCTAAGAAGCATATGAAGAAATGCTCAACATCATTAGTCATTCAAGAGATGCAGATGAAAACAACATTGAGATTTCATCTCACTCCACATAGAATGGCTGCCATTTCAGAATCAGCCAACAGCAAATGTTGGTGAGGCTGCGAGGAAGGAACCCTTCTCCACTGTTGGTGGGACTGTAGACTCAGACAACCCCTGTGGAGATCAGTTTGGAGATTCCTCAAAAAGCTAGGATTGGAGGTCCCATTTTACCAGGCCATTGCCCTGCTAGGTATATACACACAAGAATTAAAACACTCATATCACAGTGACATATGTGCACCCATGTTTATAGCAGCCCAATTTGTGATTGCTATATCTTGGAAACAACCCAAGTGTCCATCAACTGGAGACTGGATAAAAAAGCTGTGGTTCTTCTACAGAATGGAGTATTACTCTGTCATAAAAAATGATAAGTTTGAATCATTTCTACTTAAATGGACATACCTTGAGGATATCCTCATAAGTGAAATAAATAGGGCACAGATAGGTACATATCACATCTTTTCTCTGGTATGAGAAAATAAAGATGTAAATGAGTCTTAGAATTGTATGTTATATATTGTGAAATAGAAAATGCTCAATATAAAATAGGGAGAAGGGGGAAAAATGATGAGATTGTAACAAAAAAGTAAGGAAACAAATTTTATGTATATGGGGGGGCAGTAGGGTGGGTAAGACTATGGGAAAAAATGAGAATTAATTTGTGTCTTAAACTGGTACAAATTCCCATTATGGCATGCTATCATGATGCGTATGTGTAATGTACCAATAAAAATTTAAAAATTTAAGAAAAAAAGAGTTCCTAGAGCACTTACTCATTCAGACCCACTTAGGAAAGTGTAATCCCAACTTCACCCATCCAGCAACTCAGAAACCACTGCAGGCATGGCCCAAGGTAACCTCCAATTACTTGAACAAGGTTGCAAACCTTCTGGTGTCATTCATGTGGTGGTAGTTTTTCAAGCATGCAGAATGCAAGAGGGCTTGGACACTTTCTTGGAAATTTTCACACAGACTTCAGAAGCCAAGCAAAAATGTGTGATAGTGTCACAGTCTTTGCCAGGGACTGTGTGAAAAGCTGTGAGAATGGAGCTGAAGATGAAGTAGAAATCCTAGGAAGTCAGAGATACAAGGAACATGGAACATCTGAGGAAACTGCAGCCTAGATGGATCAACCCCAAGAGTGGCTATGTACGCTGCAACCAGCAAGAACACAGAGGAAAGGCTGCCCAAGCCCTTTGAAATTAACATCTTACCATAATCTGTCCCAGCTCTGGACATGCATCAACAGAATTAATGTTTGTCCTGCTACGTGTAATTTAATTCTCATCTCATAAATTTTGAAATCAAGTCTCAATTTTATTCAATCTAAAGTATTTTATGATTTTTTATTCCATAATGATCATATTCATCATAGGGAATTTCTACCTGTGCATAATATCTCTTGATTCTTCTTTTTTCTCCGATCTTCTCCTCTCTTCCCTATTTACAAAAGCTTTATTTCTATTTTTCTTCTATTTTTGTTTTTTTCTTTCCCTTCCCCCTTCCTTATGTTTTTTCCCATTTGAACATTTTTTTATTTCACAATATCTATTATGTATTTTGCCCTTTATTCACACCTTCAGTTTTTCACATTAGAGAAACTATGTGATATTTTAACAGTGTGTCTAATTTATTTCACTTAAAAAGTGTATTCATTTACCTAGAAATGCCTCGTTTATCCTTCTTTATGGCTGAGTAGTATTCTTCTGTATAAAAACATCACATCTTCTATATTCATTCATCAATTAATGGATATTTGGGGATGTTTCCAAGATTCATCATTACAAACTGTGATGCTATAAACATGGGTGTATATATATCACTGTAGTATTATCCTTTTAATTCTTTGGGGGAGATACCCAGACGGGGAATACCTGGATCTCTAATTTTAATTTCTTGTGGAATCTCTACACTGATTTCCACAGTGGTTGCACCAGAATATACTGCCACCAGCAGTGGCTAAGGGTCTCTATTTCCCCACAGCTCTGCCAGAATTGGTTGGTTGATTTCTAGTCCTAAGCCATTCTTTCTGTGGTGAGATGGAATCTCAGTATTGTTCTAATTTGTATCTCTTGAATGACCAGTGATGTTGAACATTTATTTACTGTTTTTGCTTCTTCATTGGAGAAGTATATATTCATCTTTGAAGCCCATTTTTTTATTGAGTCTAAGTTTTAGAGGTGTGATTTTTTAAATATACATTCTAAATATTAATCCTTGAGGAATAGCTGAAAAAAAGGTTCTCATTCTGTAGTTTGTTTCTTGGCACTGTTAGTATTTTCTTTCACTGTGCCAGTGCTTTTAATAAGATAAGAACCCATATATTGGTTATTTTTATTTCCTGTGCATAAAGTTTTTGTTCATACGTTTTTTGCCTACAACTATTATAGGCAATTGTCTTCAAGAATGTTTCTCTTTTAATATTTAGATCTTTGATCCATTTCAATTTTAGTTTAGTGCACGATGTCACTAGTAGACAACATGGGCAGCATACAGATTTGGTTGGTTAATCTCAGCAAGCTTGCTGTACCTTTATGTTTAGGTAACAGATAATCCCAGCTTCTCACTGGCTCAAACCAAGCTCCAACATTGCCACTGGAAGCCACTAGATGGGGCAAGCCTGCAGCTGTTCTAGAGTCTGGGCTCAGTCTCTCCAAGGTGTCTACTTGTGGATCACTCTCTCCTGGGGGACACCAACAAACCCAAACCCCAACAACGCACCAAACACTGCGGTCCCCTGTGCCCCACCACCCTGTCAACTGCTGTATTTCTCTGTGAAGGTCTCTAGAGTCACTACCAGTCATGGTTTGTCTGCAGGTTTGAGCTGCCCTTTCTCTACAGTGAGTTTCACCTCAGGTAGGAGGTGCTGCCTGTTACCTCTTTGATCTTGGTTGGTGACTCTCTATTCGCTCTCACAGTAGGCTTCAGTTCTTGCTTCAGATCCTTCCTGGGTCCTGGGGACCCACTTGCTTTATTCCAGTGCCTGCTCACTAAATATTCTGCCATCTTCCAGTAGTGTGATTGTTTTGATTTTTGTGAAGTTGTGTGGTGCTTGATGTGGTGAATAAGGAGGATAGGGTTATACTGTGAGTTTTTATTTGACAGACATTTCCACACATATTTTTAATCAATTCAGGACATCCAGATACAAAAAGACAAAAGAGAGGACTTCCAGAACTGCTTCAGAGAGTGAAAAGAATGATGAGATAAGAGTATTCAGAGCAAGATTGACTATAAGTATAGAATAGTAGCTTTAGACTTCACTACCCATGTTCTTCTCTTCATTCGTAATATGGTCTTGTATTTTTGTCAAGTAAATAAACCTTTAAATGTGAAAGAAGAGAAAATTATAGCTGCCAGTGCCATTGCAGTCGCACTGGGGTTGGAGCCAGCCAGTCTCTGGGCCCACTCCGGAAGAGCGCCCAGGGGCTGAGTATAATGGTGGGCAAAGTCGGGAAGGCGGCAGCTGGCACCATTGCAGTTGCACCGGGGTTGGAGCCCACCAGCCTCCAGGACCACGCAGGAAACATGCCCAGGGACTGAGTATAACAGCGGGCAGAGCCGGGGAAGCAGCAGCCAGCGCCATCAAAGCCAAGAATGGCCAGAGCCTGCCTTTCTCCACGTCAACTGCACAAGCACATCAAGGGACTCTGTATTGGTGAGTAGGTGGGCCTGTTGGAATGTCACCCAGAACCATTGCAGCTGCACAGGGGTCACAGCCTAATGGCCTACAGGGCCACTGCACAAGCGGGCCCAGGGACTCGATACTGGTGAGTAGGCAGGCCTATTGGAACCTCAGGCGGTGGCATTGCAGCAGAGCAGCAGCCAGAGCCTTCCTACCTCTAAGCAGACAGGAGAAGGTGTTCTGACTATATTTTTTAGGTGCCTCAGATGGTGTGAAAGAACTAGGGTTTTGTTTGTTTGTTTGTTTTGTTTTGTTTTGTTTTTAGGTCCCAATACAGACTGTAAAGAACAACCCAGGAAGCACTGATATTTTAAGGGTCCTAAATATCAGAAGGAAAGAGACTTGAAACAAATATTGCCAGAAAACAGGGCAGGTACAAAACCAAAAACAACAGCAATGACAAAATCTCAGAGTTAAGGAAACATTCAAAGTCTCAGATACAAAGATCCTCACCCCAAGGTAACACAGGGGGAAGGGAAATAGAAAAGTTTGAAGGTCAATCTCTAGGATCCTCAGAAATGGTAACCAAAGCAGATCTAGTAAAATGGAAATCATAACTGATCTCTGAGATGAAAGCAGAAATATTGGATACAGTCAACACAATGATTAATAAAGCTATGAGGAAATCATTAAGTAGATAGAATCCAAGATAGCAAAAGCAATGGAACCTTTTAAACACCTACAAGCAGAGGCCCAAGAAATTAAAGAAAGTGAAAGTTTATGCAACAGAATGAATATGGCAGGAGATAGAATTTCAGACCTAGAAGACAGGATCTCAGCCAATGAACAGGAAATCCATAATCTATGGAAAAAGGCAAGGGATAATGAAAAATCAATCCAATAGCTCCTAGAAGATTCAAAGAAAAATAACATAAGATTGATTGAAGTCACTGAAGAAGCAGGAGACAATGCAAAAGACATTAAAAAACTATTCACAAAGATAATGTCAGATAACTTCACAGGAAAAGGAAAAGAAGTGGACATACAAATATATTAAGCATACAGAACTCCATACGCCCCTGACATGAAAAAAATCTACACCTAGGTATATAATTATAGAAGTTCCAGATATTCAAAAAAATGAATGAAATACTGAAAGCAGCCAGAGAAAGAAAACAATTATATACCAAAGGTCACAGACCTTTCACTCTGTGAAAAATCACAGCAGATTTTTCAACTCAAACACTTAATGCAAGAAGAGCCTGGAGTGAAATCTTTCAAATCCTAAAGGAAAACAACTTCCAACCCAGACAGATGTATCCTGCAAAACTATCCTTCAAAATTGATAGGGAAATAAGATACTTCCATGACAAAGAACATCTGAAAAACTTCACAAATACAAAACATGTATGCCAAAACATTCTAAAGAATATCGTGGAGAAAAATAAGGAAAGTTACAAATCCAGGAGACCTAACTGAGTTAACCTATGGGGCCAAACAAGAAACTGATGGGAAAAGGGCAAAAGTAGAATAACAGAGCCAAGAACAGGAAAACATGGCAGCACTAAATTTGCCTATATCAGTCATAACCATTAATGTCAATGGTCTCAACGCACCAATTAAGAGATACAGACTGGCAGAATGGATCAAGAAGCGAGACTCTACAATCTGCTGCATACAAGAAACACACCTAATTCAGAAAGAAGCCCATGGACTGAAAGTGAAGGGAAGGAAAACAATACTCCATGCAACAGGAAACAGAAAAAAAGCAGGAGTGGTGATCTTATTTACAGACAGAATAGACTTCAAGCCAAAACTGATAAAGAGAGATAAAGATAGTCACTATCTTTTTGTACAGGGAAAAATCCAAGAGAAAGAAATAACGATCTTAGATATCTATGCACTGAATTCTAATGCACCCAAATATATAAAACAAACATTAATGGACATGAAAAACCAGATAAACTCCAATACAATAATAGTAGGGGACCTTAATACCCCACTGTCACAGAGACAGATTAACTAGACAAAAAGTCAATAAGGAAATACTTGAGCTAAACCAGACTCTTCAGCAAACGGACTTAATAGATGCCTACAGAATATTTCACCCCACAAAGTCAGAATTTACATTCTTCTCAGTTGCTCATGGGTCATTCTCCAAAACAGACCATGTGCTGGTTCATAGAACATGTTTAAACAAATGTAAAGGGATTGAAGTTATCCCTTGTATATTGTCGGACCATAGTGCCCTGAAATTGGAGCTGAATAGCAAAAGAAAGCCCAGGATCCTCAAAAACACATGGAAACTGAACAACACTCTGCTGATCAACCAATAGGTCATAGAAGAAATTAAAGAAGAAATTGAACAGTTCTTACAACTAAACAATAGCCCCAATACAACATACAAATTTATGGGACACAGTGAAAGCAGTTCTACGAGGAAAATTCATAGCAGTGAAGGCTTACATACAGAAAATGGAGCAAGCTCAAATAAACAATCTAATGCTGAACCTCAAGAAATTAGAAAGAGAGGAGTAAGAAAAACCCAAAGCTCACACTAGGCAAGAAATTATAAGGATCAGGGCAGAAATTAATGCAATAGAAACTAAGAGAACGGCACAAAAAATCAATGAATCAAAGAGTTGGTTCTTTGAAAGGATAAACAAAATTAATAGACCCTTATCCAACCTTACTAAAGAAAGAAAGGAAAAGGCTCATATCTATGCTATTAAGAATGAGAGCGGAGAAATTACTACCAACCCAGAGGAAGTCCAGAGGATAATAAACACCTATTTTGAAAATTTATACTTTAATAAAATGAAAAATGTAGAAAAAAATGAATAATTTCTAGACACATATGAACTTCGAAAGCTAAATAAAAAGATATAGAAATGTTAAACAGCCCAATATCAATCTGTGAAATTGAAAATGTAATCTAAAACCTGCCAACAAAGAAAAGCCCTGGTCTTGATGGCTTCACTGCTGAATTCTACAAAACTTCTAAAGAAGAGTTAGTGCCTCTACTTCTCAAAGTATTTAATGAAATTGAAAGGGAAGCAGTACTCCCAAACACATTTCTGGAAGCAACCATTACTCTGATTCCAAAAGCAGAGAAAGATCCAACCAAAAAAAGAGAAGTACAGGCCAATATCCCTAATGGACATCGATGCAAAAATCTTCAATAAGACACTGGCAAACAGAATAGAGAGAATTATCAAAAAGATTATACACCCTGACCAAGTTGGATTCATCCCAGGTATGCAAGGATGGTTCAACATATATAAATCAATAAATGTTATACACTATATTAACAGACTCAAGGACAAAAACCATATGGTCATCTCAATTGATGCAGAAAAAGCATTTGACAAAATACAACATCCATTTATGTTCAAAACCCTACAGAAGATTGGAATAGATGGTTTGTATCTCAAACTAATAAAAGCTGTCTACAAGAAACCATCAGCCAACATCATACTAAATGGTCAAAAATTGACACCCTTCATACTAAGATCAGGAACATGACAAGGATGCCCTCTTTCAACACTTCTGTTTAATATAGTTCTTGAAATATTAGCCACAGCAATTAGGCAAGAGAAAGAAATAAAAGGAATAAAGATAGGAAAAGAAGAAGTTAAATTGTCATTATTTGCTGATGACATGATACTCTATCTAGAGGATCCTAAAAACTCAATTAAAAAACTGTCAAATTTAGTCGCATAGCTGGATACAAAGTCAATGTTCAAAAATCAATAGCCTTTGTATACACAAACAGTAGGGCCACTGAGACAGAAATTGGGGAATCAGTACCTTTCACAATAGCACCCCCCAAAAATAAAATATCTAGGAATCAATCTAACAAAGGAGGTGAAAGAACTCTACTCTGAAAACTATAGCACTCTGGAAAGAGAGATAGATGATGATATCAAAAAATAGAAAGACATACCTTGCTCCTAGGTAGGAAGAACCAATATAGTCAAAATGGCTATACTCCCACAACTACTACACAGATTCAACGTAATCCTGATTGAAATTCTAACAGCATATTTTACAGATCTAGAGAAGAAAATCAAAATTTTCATCTGTAACCACAAAAGATCTAGAATAGCAAAAGCAATCCTAAGCAACAGGGACATGGTGGGGGGTATTACAACTCCAAACCTGAAACTATACTATAGAGTCACCGTGATAAAAACTGCATGGTACTGGCAAAGTAACAGTCCTGAGGATCAATGGAGTAGACTAGAAGATCCAGAAACTACTCCAGATACATTGAGCCACCTCATCTTTGACAAAGGAGCCAAAAATCCTCAATGGAGAAAAGATAGTCTCTTTAACAAATGGTGCTGGAAAAACTAGGCTTTAACTTGCCAAAGATTAAAGCTAGACCTAGTTCTTTCACCATCTACCAAGCTAAAATCAAAGTGGATAAGAGACCTAAATATTAAAACAGACACTCTAAACCTGGTACAAAGCACGTTAGGTAAAACTCTTGAAGACATTGGCTTAGGGAAAGACTTCTTGAACGAAACCTATATAGCACAGGAATTGGCAGAAAATACTCAAAGTGAAATAGGATGAAGGGGGAAAAATAATGAGATTATAACAAAAAAGAAAGGAACAAAGTTTATGTATATAGGTGTGGGGGTAGTAGGGTGGTTAGGATTATGGGAAAAATGAGAATTAAGTTGTCATATACTGGTACAAATTCTCATTGTTGAGTGCAATCATGAGTGTGTATATGTAATATACCAATAAAGATTTCAATTAAAAAAAGAGAAAATTATAAAACATTGAAGAATGAATTTGAAGAACAAGGAAATAAAAAGTAGATGGTTAACTTTATGTGTCAACTAGACTAGACTGGTCAAAATTCTGGATATTTCTATGAAAATGTTTTGAGTAAGATTAACAAGATACCAGATTGCCCTCTAAAATATATGTAGGTCTTTCTCATTCAACTAAAGGCTTGAACAGATTGAAAACCTGACCATCCTCCAAATAAAAGAATTCACTTGTTTTATGGCCTTCAAACTGGAGCACTTGTTCTTCCTTCCTGATTGACATTGAACTAGAACCTAAGATCTTCCTGGTTCTACAGAAATCTGCAGGTTTTTAAACTCAAACTAAGACACTGGCTCTTCATAGTTATACATGTCCTTTAGACTCAAACTTGAAGTCTAAACCTCTTAAGCATACGAGTCTCAGTAGTTACATAAGCCAGTTTTTTATAATAGATAGCTCAGTGGTTCTGGCGCCTGTCTTGCAAGCACAAGGACCTGGGTTCAATCCCCGGTAATGACATACCATACTGGTCATGGAGACTCATGCCCAGCAGCAATCAGTATCTAATCCTTCTTTATGTAATCCTGTTTCTTTTGTTTCTCTGGATATGTCTGGATAATACAGATTTGGTACTTGAAGTGAGATGCTGTTGTAACAAATACCTAAAAATGTGGAAGTAATTTGGAAACAGGCTGGAAAAGTTTTGATGTATATATTAGATAAAGGCTAGACTAACATAAGTTTTGTGACAAAAATATAGACATGAGAGGTGGTTTTAGTGAAGTCTCAGAAAGATCATAACATCACATTGGTTATGAGGACCTACCAACTCAAAGATACAAAATAGAATCACCTGATCTTTGGAAAAGCTTCTAGACCTTTTGAGTGGAGCAGAAGCAAATTGGTGTGCCAGAATACATCAGTGCTAATTACAGCCCAAGGACACTGTAAAATTTTTATATTTCTTAAGTAAAATTTTTGAACAAAGTGACTTTGCTGGTGCCAAAATCAAATGATTTTTACTGATCACACCATAAGACTTATTTTTTAAAATTAATTTTATTGATACAATTTAAAATTATATAATGATCACATTCCTCAAAGGGAATTTGTAACTGTATATGGTATATCTTAATTCCTATTTTTAATCACAATGCTCTTTACTCCCTCCCTTCCATATATATATATATATATATATATATGTATATATTTCCATATATATATATATATATGTATATATATGCATATACATATATATATTTGCGTATATATATGCGTATATATATACATATATATATTGCGTATATATATATATATATATGCGTATATATACACATATACGTATGTATATATTTTTTTTTTTTTTTTTTTTTGAGACAGGGTCTCACTTTGTGGTTCAGGTTGGCCCTGAGCTCAGCCTCAAACTTGCATCACAGCAATCCTCCTGCCTCTGCCTCCCGAGTGCTGGGATTACAGGCATGAGCCACTACGCCCAGCACTGTGGTATGTGGTACTGATTGCTGCTGGGCGTGGGTCTCCACGCCCAGTATTGTATGTGGTTACTGGGGATTGAACCCAGGTCCTTGTGCTTACAAGACAGGTGCCGGAACCACTGAGCTAAATCCCCGCACCCTCCCTTCCATATTTTTAAGTGCTTTGTTTCCATTTTTCTCTCTTTTCTCATTTTTTATTTTCCTCTTTTTCCCCTCACCCCTTCACAGTTTCCTTTTCAGCAATTTTTTTTTTCACTTTACATTTTCTGTTATATGTTTTGGTCCTTGTTTATCCTTTCAGTTTCTCACACCAGAGAAAGTATGTGATATTTACATATGTGTCCAATATATTTCACTTGAGTATATACTCAATCTGTATTAATTTAGGTATAAATGTCTCAAGTTTGTCTCTTTATGGTTGAGTAGTACACCATTGTATAAAAAAAAGCACATATTTTTTAAATCCACTCATTAATTGTTGAGTTGTTTCCAAGATTTAGCTATTATAAACTATGTTGCTATAAATATGAGTGCACATACATCATTTTGGTATGATGCTTTTAATTCTTTCAGGAAGGTATCCAGTAGGGCAATAGCTGAATCAAGTAGAACCTTTAAATCTTTTTTATTTTTTAACTTTTTTTGAGGAATCTCCACCCTGATTTCCAAGTCGTTGCAACAATCTGCACTCCCACAAACAGTGAGAAGTATTGCTTTTCCACATATCCCCACTAGTATTTGTTGTTGGTTTATTTTTATCTTTATCAGTCTTTCTGCTTTTATCAAGATGATCATGTGATTTTTTTTACCTTTGGTTCTGTTGGTATCGCATATTACTTTTTTTTTTTTTTTTTGAGACAGGGTCTCATTTTGTAGTTCACCTGGCCCCAAACTCACTATGTAACCCAGGCCTACCTTGAACTCACAGCAATCCTCCTGCTTCTGCTTCCTGGGTGCTGGGATTACAGGCATGAGCTACCACACCAGGCGCTGTAGTATGTGGTTACCAGGGATCAAACTTGGGACCATGTGCTTGCCAGGCAGACGCAAGAACCACTAAGCTAAACCCTGGCCCTACATTTATTGATCTGTATAAGTTGAACCATCCTTGCATCCTTGAGATGAATCCCATGTGATCATGGTGTATCAACTTCTGGATGATTTACTGTATTTGTTTGCCGTTATCTTATTGAGGAGTTTTGTATCTATGTTCATTACAGAGATTGGCCTGTACTTGTCCTTTTTTGTTGGGTCCTTCTCTGCTTCTAGGAATTATTTTCCTTCTTAGGACTGCTTTCGTTGTATCTCAGAAGTTTTGCTATGTTGTATCAGTATTATCACTTAATTGTAGATACTGTTTACTTTCACCTTTAATTTCATCTGTAACCCACTGGTTATTGAAAAGGGCATTAATTAATTTCCATGTTTTTGTGGGATATTTATGGTTTCTTTTGCTGTTGATTTCCAATTTCATTGCACTATTATCAGATAATATGCCTGATATGATTTTAATTCCTTTGAATTTACCTAAGCCTGGTTTATGAGGAGGTATGTTGTCTGTTTTGGAGAATATGCATGCTGATGTTGTGAGGTGGAAGACTCTGCAGACATCTATTAATCTATTTGTTCACAAATTTGGTTCAGTTCTGATATTTCTTGTTGATTTTTTGTCTAGTTGATCTATTTGTTTTTTTAAAAATTCAGTTTACTGGCATATTTTATAGGTACATTATGATCACATTCAATATTGAGAATTGTACCTGTGCACAACACATCTTGATTTTCATTTCCCCCCCTCTCCTTCACTCCCTACAATCCCATGGTGTATTTGTGACAGTGGAGTATTAAGGCTTTCCATTACAACTGTGTTAATGTTTATTTGATTTTTTACGTCTGTTAATATTTGTTTTATATAACTGAATGCACCCATATTGGGTGCATTAATATTTATAATTGTTATCTCCTCTTGAGTGTTCCTTGATCTTTGTCTCTTTTGATCAGTCTTAGCTTGAAGTTCACACTGTCAAAAAAATAGAATATCCCTTTTTTTCTGGGTTCTTGTCTCATGGATCATTGTATTCCATTCTTTGACTTTCAGTCTATTATTTTCTTTGAGTTAAATATGTTTCTTGTATAAAACATATTGCTTGACTTTATTTTTTGATCCATTCTGGCAGTTTTTTTTTTTAATTAGTGAACTAAGACCATTTACATTCATCGTTATTGTTATTTACTGAACTATCCTTGTGTTCCTGCTATTGGTTCCTTGTCTTTCCTCTGTTGAGTTGCTTGCCCTACATAGTGATTTCCTTTTATTGGTGTTACTGGAAGTGTGATTTTCATCTTTCAATCCTTTAGAATATTTTGTAGTGTTGGTTTGTTGGTTGTAAATTTCTTCAGTTGTCCTTTGTCATGGAAATATTTTTTTAGTATTATTTCTACAATGATTTTGAAAGACAGTTTTTCAGGATACATCACTGTGGGTTGGAAGTTGTTTTCTTTTAGGACTTGAAACACTTCAAAGTTCTTGACTTAAGTTTGTGTTGAAAAGTCTGCTGTTTTTCTGATAGCTTTTCCTTTAGAGATTTTTTTTCTCTAACAGCTTTTAATATTCTGTTCTTCTGCTCAATTTCGGGAACCTTGAATATTATGTGCTTTCTATGGGATTATTTTGGTCAAAGTTATTTGGAGTTCTATATGTCTTTCTTATTGTACCTTAAATTCTTTTTTCTAAGTTTGGAAATTTTTCTGCCACTACTTTGAATAGCTTTTACATGGTGTTTGCACCATCTCTGGCATTCTCATTGCCTCTAATCAGTGTTATGTTACTTTCTTTGCATCACTGTGCAGTTGTTGAATTGAATTTTCAGATTTCATGAAGTTTTGAAGGAATCTAATGGTCAGTAACCAAGGTCTTAGCTTTTAGATCTGAAATTCTGAACACGCCGTGGTTCAAACAATTACAAATGCTTTCTATGAAGTTTTTAATACTTTAATACTTTAATACTCTCCTGAGTATTTTTTTAAATCTGACCCATGGATTCCATTTCTTTCTTATGTTGAACATTTATGGTTTATATCAATTTCCTAAACTCCTCTATTTTTAAATCTGTGTCTACTTTATTTTCATTGAGCATGCCCTTAAACTGTCTCTATTGAGACAGTTGGGCTGTTTTCTAGGTTTAGCTATAACAAATTGAGCTGGTATAAACATGGGTGCATACATGCCACGATGATATGATGCTTTCAATTCCTTTGTGTATATACCTCGTAGAGAAACAGAAGAGTCAAATGAGATCTCTAATCCTAATTTTTCAAAGAATCTTCACACTCATCTCCACAGTGGTTGCACCAGTCTACATTCCCACCCACAGTGAAGAAGGGTTCCTTTCTCCCCATAGCCCACCAGCATTTGTTCTTGGTTGATTTCTTGATCACAGCCATTCTTTGTGGAGTGAAATGGAATCTCTTGGTTATTCTAATCTGCATCTATTGAATGATCAGTGATGTTGAACATTTTTTCATATGTTTCTTTGCTGCCTTTACTTCTTCATCTGAAAACTGTCTATGCATTTCAGATGCTCATTTTTGAATTGGGTCTTTAAATTTGCAGGGCTGGGGTTTTTTTTCAGTTCTTTATTTATTCTAGATAGTAGTTCTTTGTCTGAGGAACCAGGTGGTAAAAGTTTTTTTCCCAAATTATAGGTTGTCTTTTCATTTTGTGGATGGTTGCTCTTGCTGTGAAGAAAGTTTTTTGTTGTTGTTATTTATTTTGTTTTGTGGTACCAAAGATCAAACTTGAGTCTTTGTGAATTCCAAGGTAGGTGTAGTACCACTTAAGCTAAATCCTGAGCCCTATATTTTTTGGAAAAATATTTTTAGGTTTTTTTTTTTTTTTTTTTTTTTTTTTTTTGTCTTTCAGGGTGTCCCTGAGCTCATTATGTAACTCAGGAAAGCCTTGAATTCACAACAATCTTCCTGCCTTGGCCTCCTGAGTGCTGGGATTATAAGTGTGAGCCACCATGCCAAGCACTGTGGTATGTGGTACTGATTGCTGATGGATGCGAGTCACCATGCCCAGCAGTGTGGTATGTGTTTACTGAAGACTGAACTTGAACCTTGCACTTGCAAGGCAGATGCTGGAACCATTGAGCTAAATCCCTGGCCCATTTTTAGTTTTTTAAGACAGTCTCTCTTTGTAATTCAGCCTGACCCTGAACTCACTCTAGCCCTGGATAGCCTTGAACTAACAGCAATCCTATTGCCTCTGCCTCCTGAGTACTGGGATTACAGGCATGAGCCACAAAACCTGGCTATAAAGAAGTTTTTAATACGATGAGATCTCAGTTGTTGGTTCTTTCTGCTAATTCCTATGTGGCTGAGATTTTGTTCATAAACTCTTTCCCTACTGCCAATATCTCCAAGAGTTCTACCAAACCTATCTCCTGGCACGTTTAGTGTTTCTGATTTAATATTTTAACTCTGATTTTAGTTTAGTGAATGGAGAAAAACAGACCTAGTTTTAATTTTTGGCAGGATGAAACCCAGTTTTTCCAGCACCATTTATTAAAGAGGTAATCTTTCCTTCATTGAAAGTGTTTAACCTTTGTCAAAGATGAGGTGGCTTAGTATATCTGGAGTTGTTTTTGTAACTTCTAGTCTGTTTTAGTGATCCTTCACCCTGTTTCTGTGTCATACCATGCTGTTTGTATCACAGTGGCTTTGTAGTAGAGTTTCAAGTTGTGAACTATAATATCTCCTGCCATGTCCTTGTTGCTTAGAATTGCTTCTGCTATTCTAAGTCTCTTCTGGCTCCAGATGAATTTTTGGATTATTTTTTCTAGTTCTGTGAAATATTCTCCTGGGAGGTAAATCAGGATTGCATTGAATCTATATAGTAGTTTTGGTAGGACAGCCATTTTTATAATATTGGTTCTTCCTATTTAGGAACAAGAGATGTCTTTCCATTTTCTGATATTCTCTTTGATCTCCTTTTTCAGAATTTTACACTTTTCAGAGTAGAGGTCTTTAACCCTCTTTGTTAAAATTCCTAGATATTTCATTTTTTGAGTTCTATAGTGAAAGGAATTGGTTCCTCAATTTCTCTCTCTCTCTGAGTCTTTTAGCTATTGATTTCTGAGTGCTGGTCTTGCATACAACTATGCTACTAAATTTAGTGATTAACTCTAGCAGTCTTTCGGCTGAGTTCTGGAGATCTTCTATATAGAATATCATGTCATTAGCAAATAATGACAGTTTAACTTCTTCTTTTCCTATCTTTGTTTGTTTGTTTGAAACAGGATCTCCCTTTTGTATTTCAGGCTGGTCCTGAGCTCAGCCTTAAACTCACAGCAATCCTCCTGCCTCTGCCTCCCAAGTGCTGGGATTATAGACATGAACCATCACACCTGGAACTGTGGTATGTGGTTCTGATTCACTGTGGTGTGAATCTCCATGCCCAGCATTGTTGTACGTGGTTAGCTGGATCAAATTCGGGTACTTGCACTTGAAAGGTATTCTTTCACTATCTTTATTCCTTTTATTTCTTCTCTTGTCTAACTGCTGTGACTAATGTTTCCAAAACTATATTGAACCAGAGTGGTGATAGTGGAAATCTTTGTCCTCTTCCTGATCTTAGCATGAAAGGTTTCAGTTTTTGACTATTTAATATGATACTGGCTCTTGGTTTTTCATAAATAGTTTTTGTCTAATTGAGAAAAGAGACTATCTATTCCAATTTTCTGTAGTGTTTTAATCATGAATAGGTATTGGAATTTATCAAACACGTTTTCTGCATCTATTGAGATGATCATATAGTTTTTGTCCTTGACTCTGTTAATATATTGTATTACATCTATCAACTTATGTAGAACCATTCTTGCATCGTTGAGATGAATCCAACTTGGCTAGGGTGTAGAATCTTCCTGTATTGTTTGCCAATATTTTATTGAGGATTTTTGCATCTATGTTCATTAGAAAGATTAAGTTGTAGTTTTCTTTTTTGGTTATACCTTTTTTTGCTTTTGGAATCAATGTAATGTTTGCTTTAGGAAGAAATCTGAGATATTGCTTCCCTTTCAAATTCATTAAAGAGTTTGAAAAGCAGTGACATTAGCTCTTTCCAAAATTTCTTTGGAATTCAGCAGTGAAGCCATCAGGGCCAGGACTTTTCTTTGTTAGTATGTTTTTAATTACAATTTCAATTTCACTGACTGATATTGGGATGTTTAGCGCTTTTCTATCTTTGTTCATATATGTCTAGCATTTTTGTGTTTTCCATCTGACAGAGAACAAATTCTCAAAGGTATTTATTGTCCCCTGGTTTTCTGTTGGATCTATTGTAACTTCATCTGTTTCATTTCTAATTGCATAGATTTGAGCCTTTCATTTTTTTGGATAAAGTTGGCAAAGGGTTTGCTAATATTTTTATTCTTCAAAGAACTTACTTCTTGATTTTTTTGTATTGCTCTAATTTTTCTTTGCATTAATTTCTGCTCTAATCCTTATACTTGCCTCCCTTGTATGAGGTTTGAGTTTGCCTTGCCATTCTTTTTCTAGGAGCTTGAGGTTCAGCATTAGGTTGTTTATCTGAGCTCACTAGTGAGTGCACTGGGTTTTGATGCAAAAATATTTCAGAATGTCATCTCTTTCTCTTGGATTATTCCCTGTACAATGATGTAGTCTCTTCTTTGTCTCTCTTAGTTCATCTTGGTTTGAAATCTACTTTGCAAATAAGATAGCCACTCCTGCTTTTTTTGCAGTTTCTTGTCACAGGGAGAGTTGTTTCCCATCCTTTTGTTTTCAGTGTATGAATTTCTTTCCAAATTACATGTGCTTCTTTTATACAGCATAATGTTATATCTTGCTTCTTAATCTTTTTGGCTGAATGTTCCTATTAATTGGTGCATGGAGACCCTTAACATTAGTGATTATACCTGATGTATCACTGTCATGACATCTTCCTATTGTTGGTTCTTTGATTCTTTGTTTTTCCCCCTTCTTCATGCAGTTTCTTGCCTTCCACAGTGATTTCACTCTTTTGGGTCTCAAGGAATTGTGAAACTTATTGTCTTTTTATAGGGTATTATTTAGAACTTTTTGGAGTGCAAGTTTAATATTCATGAAGTTTCTCAGGTGTTCTTTGTTGTGGAAGTATTTTATTTCCCTGCTGAGTTTAAAGACAGATTTGCAGGGTACATCCATCTAAGTAGGAGGGTGTTTTCTTTTAGGGCTCAAAGTACTTTACTCCAGACTGTCCTTCACTTAAGTGTTTTGTTTTGAAAACAAAACTGATCTATTTTCCTTTGTATGTGATTTGTTTCTTTCCGGATTTTTTTTTTCTTTTTTGAGACAGGGTGTTGCTTTGTACTTTAGGCTGGCCCTGAGCTCAGCCTCAAATTAGCATCGCAGCAATCCTCCTGCCTCTGCCTCCGAGTACTGGGATTACAGGCGTGAGCCACCACGCCCGGCACTGTGGTATGTGGTACTGATTGCTGCTGCGCGTGGTCTCCATGCCCATTACTGTATATGGTTACTGAGGATTAACCCGGGTCCTTGCACTTGCAAGACACAAGTGCCAGAACCACTGAGCTAAATCCCCAGCCCCTGGGTTTTTATTTTTTGTTTTTTCTTTCTCTTTAGACCGGGTCTTGCTTTGTAGTTCAGACTGGCCCTGAGCTCACTATTTAGCCGAAGTGAGCCTCGAACTCACAGTAATCCTCCTGTCTCTGACTCCCGAGTGCTGGATTACAGGTGTGAGGCACCACACCTGGCATTATGGTATGTGGTACTGATTGCATGTGGGCATGAGTCACCACACCCAGCATTGTTGTATGTGGTTACCAGGGATTGAACCTGGACCCTTGTACTTGCAAGGCAGGTGCTGGAACCATGAGCTAAATCCCCGGCCTAGTGTCTACATTTTAAAATGTTTTCTCATTCCTTTTTTTTTTTTTTTAAATCTTTATTGGCACATTATGAATACACATCATCATCGCATTCAACATTCAGAGTTTGTACCAGAATATGACATGACTTCTCATTTTTTCCCTTTTCTCCCCACCCTGCAACCCCCCCATAGACATAATTTTTGTTTCATTTTTTATTATTATCACATTCCTTTTCCCCTCATTATTTACCCCTATAAGCTCTTCTTTTTTAAATATTTTCTATTTCACAATATCAACTATACATACTGCAACTAATTTACAACTTCATTTTCTCACACCAGAAAAAAGAAATGATATTTACACATCATAACCTATTTATTTGGCTTATGAGGATGTCCTCAAGATACATCCATTTGAGTATGAATGACTCAATCTTATCCTTTTTTTTTTTTTTTTTTTTGTTGAGACAGGGTCTCGCTTTGTAGTTCAGCCTGGCCCTGAGCTCAGCCTCAAACTCACATCACAGCAATCTTCCTGCCTCTGCCTCGCAAGTGCTGGGATTACAGGCTGAGCCACCATGACCAACACTGTGGTATGTGGTACTGGTTGCTGCTGGGTATGAGTCTCCATCCCCAGTACTGTATGTGGCTACCAGGGTATTGAACCCGGGCCCTTGAGCTTGCAAGACAGGTGCCAGAACCACTGAGCTAAATACCTGGCCCAATCTTATGATTTTAAATGACAGAGTAATACTGCATTCTATAAAAGAACCACGTCTTCTTTATTCTGTCTCCAGTTGATGGACATTTGGGTTGTTTCCAAGATTTAGCAATCACAAACTGGGCTGCTATAAACATGGGTGCACATATGTCACTGTGCTATGAATCTTCATTCTTTTGAGTATATACCTAGCAGAGTGATGGAAAGGTCAAATGGTGGACCTCCACTCCTAGCTTTTTGAGGAATCTCAAACTGATTTCCACAGAGGTTGTATGAGTCTACATTCCCACCAATAGTGAATAAGGGTTCCTTTTTCTCTGCAGCCTCACTAACATTTGTTGCTGGCTAATTCTGAAATAGCAGCCATTCATTGTGGAATGAGATGTAATCTCAGTATTGTTTTCATCTGCATTTCTTGACAGACTGATGATGTTGAGCATTTCTTCATATACTTCTTAGCTGCTTTTACTTCTTCCTCTGAAAAGTATCTGTTCATATTGTCTAAATGGCTATACTCCCACAACTACTTTATAGATTCAATGCAATCCCAATTGAAATCCCAATAACATATTTTACAGAGCTAAAGAAAAAAATCGAAATCTGGAACCACAAAAGACCTAGAATAGCAAAAGCAGTTCTAAGCAAAAGGGATATGGTAAGGGGTATTACAATCCCAAACCTGAAACTATACTATAAAGCCACCGTGATAAAAACTGCATGATACTGGCAAAGTAACAGACCTGAGGATCAACAGAGTAGACTAGAAGATCCAGAAACTACTCCAGATACTGAGTCACCTCATCTTTGACAAAGGAGCCAAAAATCTTCAGTGGAGGAAAGATAGCTTCTTTAACAAATAGTGCTGGAAAAACTGGGCTTTAACCTGCCAAAGACTAAAGCTAGACCTATCTCTTTCACTGTGTACCAAGCTAAAATCAAAGTGGATAACATACCTAAATATTAAAACAGATGCACTAAATCTGCTGCAAAACAGGTTAGGTACAACTCTAGAATCATTGGCTTAGGGAAAGACTTCCTGAACAAAACCTCGATAGCACAGGAATTGGCAGAAGAAATCAACAAATGGGATCTCATTTTTTAAAAAAGCTTCTGCACAGCAAAGGAAACCACCAACAGAGCAAAAGGGCAACCAACAATATGAGAAAGAATCTTTACCAGCTGTTCCTCAGACAAAGGGTTACTATCTAGAATACATAAAGAGCTTAAAAAAATCAGCCCACTCTAATTTAAAGACCAAATTCATTTCTGTTTTTTGTCATTGCTGATGTTTTTGGTCCAAATCTTAGGTTGCTACCTGGAAAATAATCATTGCAAGTATCTTTCTTCTTAATATTTAGAACCTTTAAAGGCTATTTTCTAAGTTGTCCTTCATATATATATATGTCTGTAGTCCATGGTTTTCTTCAATCTCCCAAAGGGTGCTTTTTCAATGTGGTGCACAGGAAGCAAGGTATGATATTGGAGCAATGAGTATGTGACAGGCCAGCCAGAGTATGGTGGCTCAGTGGCTAGTGTACTTTTTGTGGCAGACTGTTCCAAGTCTTAACAATGGTTTTTTTTTTTTTTTTTTAGGTTTTTTGAGACAGGGTCTCGCTTTGTAGTTCAGGCTGGCCCTCAGCTCAGCCTCAAACTCACATCACAATCCTCCTGCCTCTGCCTCCCGAGTGCTGGGATGACAGGCGTGAGCCACCACGCCTGGCACTGTGGTATGTGGTACTGGTTGCTGCTGGGTGTGGGTCTCCACACCCAGTATTGTTATGTGGTTACCGGGGAATCAAACCCGGGTCCTTGCGCTTGCAAGACAGGCGCCGGAACCACTGAGCTAACTCCCCGGCCCCAACAACCAAATTTTTAAAGGAGTCCTTAGCCAAAGATTCATGTTGTCCTAGCACTCTGGGAGGCTGAGGCAGGATGATCTAAAATTCAAGCCCAGTCCAGACAACTTAGAAACTCAAAGAGATCTTGTCTCAAAATAAGAAATAAAAAGGGCTGAGGATGTAGCTTAGTGTGAAGGCCCTATACTGAGAAGAACGGGGAAAAAAGGAATCCTAAA
>PVIR01017800.1:0-34361 GCA_004026965.1 Petromus typicus | reverse complement strand
ATTTGACCCGGCCATTGCCCTGCTAGGTATATACACACAAGAATTAAAAGACTCATATCACAGTGACATATGTGCACCCATGTTTATAGAAGCCCAATTCATGATTGCTACATCTTGAAAACAACCCAAGTGTCCATCAACTGGAGACTGGATAAAAAAGCTGTGGTTCTTCTACAGAATGGAGTATTACTCTGCCATAAAAAATGTTTGAAGCATTTCTACTTAAATGGACATACCTTGAGGATATCCTCATAAGTGAAATAAATACAGCACAGATAGGTACATATCGCATCTTTTCTCTGGTATGAGAAAAAGATGTGAATGAGTCCTAGAATTGTATGTTATATATTGTGAAATAGAAAATGCTCAATGTAAAATAGGAAGAAGGGGGAAAATGTTGAGATTGTAACAAAAAAGTAAGGAAACAAATTTTATGTATATGGGGGGGCGGTAGGGTGGGCAGGGCTATGGGGAAAAATGAGAATTAAGTTGTGTCTTATACTGGTACAAATCCCCATTATGGAGTGCAATCATGATGTGTATATGTAATGTACCAATAAAGATTAAAAAATTTTTTAAAAATTAGAAAAAAAAGAAATGTGTCTTTTTTCTAAGTAGATGAGAGATGCTAACACTTGTCATTAAAGGTTATCATTTACTTCACTATAGGCAGTGTCCAAAGAAATGATTCTCAAATGACTATATGAGAATTTCTAATTGCAAAATTCACTGTAGAAGTTCTTACATTCTACATCCCCATTCAGCTCTACCACTTAGAAACTAGGAAATAGCTGCTCGATTTAATTTCTTTTATACAGCTAAAAGTAAAACAATTTAATCAGGCCAAGCCTGTTAACTCACATTACCAAGTTTTCTCACTCAATACATCTCAATGTTTCACTATAAATTACTTACGAAGTACTGTACATAACGCCAGCCCAAAAGGGCACGATTCACAAGGGTTGCTTCGTCTACTTTAGACAACTTTCCATAACTATATCAGGGCTAGGGCACAAAACCTTCCTTTCTGGTGTTATATGAACCCTATAAAACTATATTAAAGCTTTCAATGCTTTTGTAGCAGTCGTCCAGATAGAAAAAAATCGTCTCCCTCCCACACACTCACAAACAGCAGCATGCATAATTATATACAAAAACATGGCCAAGCAAAAACAGCATCAAAAAGAAAACATCAAAAACATTATTTGACTTGCAACCAGAGATTCTTCTAAAAGGCAATTACTCAAATTTAAGTCACATAAAAGCCAGCCCAACTTCTGCGTTTAAATTCCTATTCTGAGTCATCTTTCCGAGGGCAAACTAAGTTCCACTAAAATTATCCAGAAAAAAAGAAAAGCGAGTCCTCCAGGTCCTATTTGGGGGCAAACGCCCTCTTTCTCCGGCCACCCTGGTGAGGAAGGGGGGGGACTCGAAGCCACGTCGTCCGCTCTCAACACGGGGGGTTGTGACCTCGCGCCCCCTGCCAGGCCCGGGGACTCCGGCTCGCGCCGGCCCCTCCCAGACCCGCGAGGACTACTCACTCCGCAAGCCGCCAGCAAGAAAGCCATTCGCCGAGGCCCCGCCCTCCGCGCCTCTGGAGACAGTGGGCCGCTCCCAAGCGCCCTTCTCCCCCAGGCGGGTCCCCAGCCCCAGCTGTCGGCGGAGGACTGAGAGGTTCTCCGCCAGTCTCCTGGGACCGTCAGCCTCTCTTCCCCACCCTGCCCGCGCCAAGAACCGAGGCCCAACCCGATTGGCTGGTCCTGTGGGCTCCTGGCAAAGAGACCCCTGGCGATTGGCCATAGGTCACCTGCTGCAGGAGGTGAGCGGCTGCCGATTGGTGGTGGGGCCAGTTTGGCCTCGCGGGAGGGGTGGCCTGGCCTGGCGCCCGCCCCGCACGCCTCCTCGCCACTCCTCGCCCAAGCCCGGGAAGGGGAGGGGTCACAGGACCGAGCCCACACGGGATAAGGGCCCCAGACTCCCTGAGGCTCCGCCTACCGCTAGGGAAGGGCCAGGTCACCCGCACAGACGTGCTTCACCTGCACCGGCTGCTTCAAGCCTGCCGTCCTCAGCCATCCTCAGCATTTCAGGGGGTAACAGATGATTCTGCTTATTTCCGGAAAGTGCTTCAGTCTCGAGCAGTGGGGAGGAACTACTACAGTATGAAAAACTTGAGCGCCAGTTTTATTAATCAGCGAGACTTCGTGGGCCTGCTGTTTGTGCTACAGCTCCATAAGGAATGTGGGTGGCTTCTGAGGATTCTTAGGAAGCCAAGTGGTGAAATTCAAAATTACCGTACAGCTAAAGTTATAGTTTAGAGGACCTCCACAAAGACCCCAGGTGCAGGAAATCAGGCATAAATGATTTATTTATTGATCTGGAGGACAATCACCTTTCTGCCCTCCTACTCCTTGCGGCTATTTATATGTCTCTGCCAGGACTACTAAACACTAAAGCATTTTTTATTTTTGTAGCTCTACTGCTGACCCTACACCACCTTTCACAGTGTACACGGTACAGATCACTAAACGCTTGAAGAGGTGAGCTGTCTTCCTGTACCCAGTGTTAAACATATTCAGTTTATGTCAATTGTTTCACTGTCAAATACCACCTGCACTCTCTTCCCCTACCCACCTATTTAAAAACCTTGTATTTACAGTCAAACTGGTATCATAGACCTAATATATAATCCCAGTGCTGAGGGCAGCTGAAGCAGGACAATCACAAATTCAAGTACTCCCCTTCCCTGAACAACCTCGTAAGAACCTGTCTCAACAATTTTTTATTTTTATTTTTTAGGTTTTTTTTTTTTTTTTTTTTTGAGACAGGGTCTCACTTTGTGGTTCAGGCTGGCCCCAAGCTCAGCCTCGAACTCACATCACAGCAATCCTCCTGCCTCTGCCTCCCAAGTGCTGGGATTACAGGTGTGAGCCACCACGCCCGGCACTGTGGTATGTGGTACTGGTTGCTGCTGGGGTGAGTCTCCACACCCAGTATTGTATGTGGTTAACGGGGAATCGAACCCGGGCCCTTGCACTTGCAAGACAGGCGCTGGAACCACTGAGCTAACTCGCCGGCCCCAACAACAATTTTTAAGGGCCGTAGATGTAGCTCAGTAGTAGAGCATCCCGGTGTTTTCCAGGGCTCACTGTATCAGTAATGGAAACCACTACAGTCTGTCCTAGCATGCACACCAGAAATGCTGCGATCCTTACACTCTTCCTCTATTCTACATATAGTCTATCACTATTTTTGCCACCTAAATATGATCATGATTGTGTCAGACCTCCATTTCTACCTCTGACAAATCCTCTTATTAAAGTCTTCGTGAATCTGCAGGAGCTCCTCCAATTCTCAGCACAAGACAGTATTTGCATAACCCACTCCACTAGTCCACATTCGGTGAAACAACTTCAACTGCTCTAACAATGACTTGCAGCTCTGGTGACACCAATCCCAATTCTTAATTTACATCTACTAATCATTTCTACCCTGCCAATACTATTAACCCTGCCCATGTGATTCTTTGTGAAGTTTATCACAGCTATACTTTCACATTTACTTGAGTTATTCTCTTTAGTCATGTATGCAGAGAGACGGAAACGCTGAATTTTTAAAATGCTAGACATTAAAAGCCAGTGGAAATGAATGCCTTTGATGGGCTTACAAGTGAACACAGGTGAAGAAATAGTCTATGTCTAAGTACATCTCAGTAAACACTTCCAAAACTGAAAATAAAAACAGAGTGCGAGAGGGGAGAAAAAACCTCAGAATTTCTAAGAACTGTAGAAAAAGTGCAAACGTTATTTCATATTTAAACTGGGCAAGGTGATGCATGCCTGTAATCCTAGCGTTTGGTAGGCTGACTCAGGATGAATGTAAATTCAAACAGAGCCTATCTCCAAAAAATAAAAAGTGCAAATAGACTTGAAATGTAACCCACTGTGAAAAGCCTAGGTACAATCCCCAGTACTATTATTTATAAAGAAGTTATTAGCCATATACTAGGAACTCCAGAAGATGAAACAAAGAAACAGGAGAAAAAAAAAACACTCATTGAGTGTTCTATAATGTGTGACACCAAATTACAAATCAAGGAAACTCAAAGAAAACTGTTTACAGATGTGGTCCTCTATATAGATGAGAAAAACAAAACAAAATATCCCTGAAATTTATAAGCACTTATAACAAGATTATAGGATACAAAATTGATACCCAAAAGTCAACCTCTTTTTAGTCCAGTAGTGAACATGCAGAATTTGAAATTTAAAATAATACCATTTATATTAGGAATTCCAACAAAGAAATACTTAGGTGTAAACCTAACAAAACATGAACAAGAAAGATATATACAAAGAAAACTATTAAACTGATTAATTCAGAGAACTGGATAGATATTCCATATTCACTGATACTGATATACGGAGTAAAAGTCATCCCCTATCCCAGAAAACTGTATTATTGATAAACAAATTCTAAGAACTCTATGAAAAGGCAAAAATCCCAGGCATGGTGGCTTATACTTGTGATCCCAGTACTCTGGAAGGCTGAGGGAAGATTGCAAAGCCTAGCCTGGGCTTAGCAAGACCCTGTTTCAAAATTTAAATATATTTTTAAACCGGGTGTGGTGGCTCACACCTGCAATCCCAGCAGGGAGAGGAAGATGACTGAGTTCGAGGCTGGCCTGAACTACAAAGCAAAACCTTGTCTCAAAAAGCTAGTATTTTTTTTTTAAGGGCTGGGACAGAGTACCCATTAAAAGGATCATATATCTTGACCAAGATGGCTTCATGCCAAGGATGCAAGAATGGTTCAACATCCACAAATTAATAACTGTAAATCATGTGATAATTAACTGCTCTATCAACTTCAGTAAGAAACGCCCAACTGATTGGTGTAGCACAGTTCTGGATGTGACTAAATGGATTTATTGAAAAATGGAAGTCCCACCCTGTTGTGTGGGTGGCAACTGGTAGACTTTTTTTTTTTTTAAGGTTTTTTGAGACAGGGTCTCGGTTTTGTGGTTCAGGCTGGCCCCGAGCTCAGCCTCAAACTCACATCACAGCAATCCTCCTGTCTCTGCCTCCCAAGTGCTGGGATTACAGGCGTGGGCCACCACACCTGGTACTGTGGTATGTGGTACTGGTTGCTGCTGGGGTGAGTCTCCATGCCCAGTATGGTATGTGGTTACCGGGGATCGAAGCCGGGTCCTTGCTCTCACAAGACAGGCGCCAAACCACTAAGCTATATCCCCGGTCCGCAACTGGTAGACTTGTAGCCTCAGTGGCGTTAAAAGGAGGAAGAGGATGAAGGCTGCCCTCTCTCTGCTCCTCCAGGGGACTCCAGCTCCAGCCTTTACCTTGGACCACAGGACCTTCAAGCCTGCCTTTGCAGACCCTTTGGCTTCCCGGTCTGAACACATACATGCGTCTGCAGTGAGCCACGGTCTCTGACTTCTGACTGGATCCTCTGGACCTCCAGCATGCACACAGTGTGAAAAACACTTCTGGCAGTGGTCACTGTGAGCCTACCTTGTAAATCCGTATCTCATAGTTAATCTCTTTCTCTACTTTCTCTCTTTCTCTCTGATTGACATCACATAAATAGAAACAAACATGAAAATCATACATCATTTCAGTTGATGCCAAAAAAGCCTTTGACAATATCCAATGTCAATTCCTAATGAAAATCATAAAGAAAATGGTATAAAAGGACCTTACCTCCATCTGATAAAATCTATTTATAACAAACCTATTAACATCTTAAATGAGGAAAAACTGACAACTTTTCTTCTAAAATCAGAAACAAGACAATGATGTTCACTGTCACCACTGATACAATATACAGCAGTACTCAAACTTTTGATAGAGAAGTCAGGCAAATGAAATAAAAAGATACATTTGGAGCCAAGGGTTTAGTTCAATGGTTTCAGTGTTTGCCTGGCAAGTGCGAAGTCCCGAGTTCGATCCTGGGTACCACATACCACAATGCTGGGTGTGGTGGCTCATGCTTGTTGTCCCAGCACTTTGGAGGTAGAGGAAGGAAGACTGCTCTCAGTTCAGGGTCAGCCTGTACTACAAAGTGAGACCTTGTCTCAAAACAAAGGGTACAGGGCTGGAGTTTTAGCTCAGTGGTTCCAGCAACTGCCTTGCAAGCCCAAGGATCCGGGTTCGATCTGGTAAACACATACAACAATGTGGGGCAGAGAGACTCATGCCCACCAGCAATCAGAACCACATACCACAGTGCTGGGTGTGGTGGCCACACTTGAAATCCCAGCACTTGGGAGGCAGAGGCAGGAGGACTGCTGTGAGGTTAAGGATCAGCCTGAACCATGAAAGTGAGATGATGTCTCAAAAAAAAGGGGGTGGGGGGATAACATTTAAGGAGAGAAGAAATCAAAAATAGCCTTAATAGCACAAACCATGATCCTTTACTCTTCACATAGAAAATTCAAAAATTCCACCGAGGACTCCCAGAAGTACAGTAATGAATAAATTCTGCAAGGAAGATAAATGCAAAATCAGCAAACAAAAATCTTTAGCATTCTTGTACACCAATAAAGAACCTACCAGAAAGAAATTAGGAAATATTATCCAAGAAAAATACTGTAACTATTTAGGAATTAACCTAACAAAGGAAGTAAAGACTCCCTAAAGGAAAACTACAGTACTCTGAAACAGTAGCTCAAAGAGGACATCAGAAAGTAGACAAATTCTCTCTCCTAGGATAGGCAGAATCAATGTTATCAAAACGGCTGTACTTTCAAAACTGACAAATGGATTTAAAACCACCTCAATCAAAATACCACCAGCATTCCTTGTGAAACAAAAGAAAATAATCCCAAATTTCATACGAAACCAGAAGAAACCCAAGATGGCAAAAGCAATCCCAGGCAATAAGAACCAAGCAGGAGGCATCACAGTCCTGGATTTCTAAGTTACATTATAAAGCTACAGTGATAAAAACAGCATGGTACTAGCACACTGTGTGCACGCTGGAGGTCCAGCGGATCCAGTCGGAAGTCAGAGACCGGCAGCTCACTGAAGGCGCGTGTGCGTGTTCGTACCAGGAGGCCAAAGGGTCCCAGCCTATGGATCAGTGCCACAGGACACACACAGAAACGACTCCAGGCTCATTCAACCATCCGATCTTTGACAAAGGAGCCCAAAACACACTACTGCAAAGACAGACCCTTTGGCAGTGGTGCTGGAGATTATCTAAACTTTTCTTGTAAATCCAAAGAAAACAGATTTTTCTGAGAAAGTCTTTCTTTTTTGAGTGTAGTTCAAGCTGGCCTTGAACTCACCAGCCTGGCCTCAAACTTGGACAAGGGATGAAAGTCTAAAATATATTAAGAACTAAAAAAAAAAAAAAATTAGATTAGAATGTGGGTGTGGTAGTACACCCCCGAAATCCCACCATGTGGGATGCTGAGGGAGAAAAATGGAAGATCTCTGAGTTCCAGGGCAGCCTGGGCTACAAAATGAGACCTTGTCTCAAAGAAAAAATAAAATATAAATTTTTAAAATTAGACTCAAAATAAAGATCCGAACAAAAAATGAGGAAGTGAAATAGACACTTTTCAGAAGTACAAATGATCAACACATACATGAAAAAATGTTTAAAATCTCTGGTCTGGTTGTCTTACTTTTCATGTGGCTGAAGCAAAATAATTTGACACCCAAAGACAAAGGGGAAAAAGTTTACCTTACAGTTTGTAGAGGTTTCAGTCCAACACTGGCTGGCTGGAAGGCAAAGTGGCTTGGCACAGGGACTTCACAGATGGTCCGAAGGGACCAAAAGCAACAAGAAACTTTCTCTGCTCCCTTTTTCTTATCCAGACTAGGGGGTTAGGGTGGGGCCAAGCCAATCAGTGGACTGATTTAGTAATCATACGCCCTCCTTCATTTTAACTGTTCCATCTTTCATACACTATGACTTTATATCAGGGTTAGAAATTTAATACGAAAAAGTATATTTATCTCCAGGGAAAAAGGAAAATTTATACACATTTCAACAAAGTTTAAAATAATTAGAAACAATTGTTAAATCACTACTTCATGATAGTTTTTTAAGAATTCATTATGGTTATTTTCTCCTTTACACTATACTAAATTCCATAAATGCAAAAATAGTTTTATTCATAGGTATATCTTCTATAACAATAAAGTACATAAAATACAATGTTTGATAGGTGTTTATCAAATAAAAAACTTCTGTATTCTCTGAATGCTCTGGATTGACCATGCCCACTTAAACTTTTTTTAGATTTTATAAAAGGCAAAAAAAAAAAAAAGATGCAATTCTGTAACACAAACCTAGGCATAGCAATGCACACTTATAATTCCAGAGAAGTTGAGGAAGGGGGATCATAAGTTTGAGCCCATTGTGGACAACTTAGTAAGAACCTGTCTTAAAATTAAAACAAAGTTCTGGATGTGACGGACACACCTGTAAAGCCCAGCACTTGGGAGGCTGAGGCAAGAGGATTGTCTCTAGTTCAAGGATAGCATGAACTATATAAACAAAAAACAAAAAAGATCTAATGATATAGCTCAGTGTAAAGATCCTGGGTTCAATCCCTAGTACAAAACAAAAAAAAGCATCGTTCCTCTTTCTCTCTCTCAATAACTGTCTGGCAATTAAAGAAATAATCTTTAGCTATCAATAAAAATGGTCCATTTATTCTTAGATACTATTTTCAAAGGGTTCAAAGAGACAAGCTATCACTAGTATAACAGAATCCATCAGAAAAATCCTAGAGAATTCTGAATTCCAATTTGGGGGCCAGAAATCCCCCTGCCCTCAGGAATAACAGCTGCTCTGACAACAGATCTCAAGGGACTCTTCTTCCTTGATTAGAACCCAAGTAACTGCCTGCTCCTCCACAGGATTTCACTTTGAGAGGTGGTATCTCTATGGCAACCATTTCCTTTGGGAAACAGAGGGGCCAGAGGGGAGGTGACTTATTTTTCTATATGACACAAAAATAAAATTTAATGAGATAAAGGGAGAGAATAAAGTTGCACAGATCTATATATAACAAAAAATTAAAATTTATGTTCAAAAAGTTAATATCCAGTAAAGTTATAAGCACCCAAGGAAACAAACTCAGAAGGTTGCTACTAATCTTTGTTATCCAGCAGTGCAATCTAAGCATCTCAAGACAGTACTTTTAGTAGTTGTTTCTACTGTATCTTCCATATTAAATTTATGTTCATCTATAAACATGTGGTAGATATGTAATTATACTCGAATACTTGCTTGCAAAAAAGGCTTCACAATGGTACTGTCTTTCCAGGCTTGCTAATTAATTTGTACCACATCTTTTTGTATAATGATATTTCACTCAGTCCATTGATGATATTTCTGATGAGTTCATACCAGTCCTCCCTGTTCCCCTTAGCCACATACTTACAAGATATTTTCTTTCTAGGGGGTTGAAATCAATGCCAGTTAGGACAAAACTTATACAATTACAAGACAGAAGCAATGAAATTTTAATTTGCTAACTGCCTAAGATAGTCTATAGTTATGTAGAAAAGCTACTCTAGGAGGACAATTAGAACACTGTAGCTTGGGCTCAAGATTTAGCTCAGTGATTCTGGAACCTACCTGGTAAGCCAAGGTCCCAAGTTTGATTCCTGGTACCAAAAAGAAAAACAAAACAAGACCGCCAAACATGATCTCTTGGCCCAAAGAATAACAGAAGCCATTTAGTATAAAAACTTTTAATACCAACTCTCTCATAGCATAAAACTAAAAAACTTAAAGGTCTATACTCAAACAGATACATGAGAATGTCCAAACTAGGATCTAAAAAGCCTCTATAAAAATCTTGATTTCTATAACTTATAAAAATTAGTATTATCACACATTAAATCAACTTAGTAACAATCTCAAAACAAAGTGCTTCCAACTTATTTCATCCCTTATGTTTGGATTTAGGATCAGGTTGGCATCACTGGGTACGGTGCCCCATGCCTATAATCCTAGCACTCGGGAGGGTGAGGCAGGAGAATTACTTTGAGTTCAAGGCCAGCCTGGAGTACAGAGTAAGACTTTTTGTTTTGTTTTGTTTTTTGAGACAGGGTCTCACTTTTTGGTAGTTCAGGCTGGCCTTGAGTTCTAGGATTATAGGCGTGAACCACCACACCTGGCACTGTGGAGTATGGTTCTAATTGGTGGTGAGTGTGAGTCTCCACACCCAACACTGTTGTATGTGGTTACCAGGGATCCAACCCAGGCCCTTGCACTTGCAAGGCAGCCGCTGGAATCACTGACCTACATTCTCTGGCCTTTGTTTTTCTAAAGCAAGTTGGCATCATGTACTACTACTTGTCACAGAAGAGCCTTGACGAGACATCATCTCTATGACCTCACAGCCTGTGCTCTATAAATAAGTTTCCCAATTCTACCGGCAGCACTTTCACAGTGCAGTGGTGTCCTTCAGTAAGGTAGTGCCATCACTCAAAATAAACTAATTTCAACCACTGTTTTGTATTATCTATATTTATTTTGAAATTTTCTTTTAGATGGCTAGTTCTTTAAGAACTAAATCTAAGAAAATTTTTTCCATGTGAAATAACATTACAATACTTTCCTCATACACCAGTACTCAGGGCCTGCAAGAATTTTCTTCTAGGGCTGGGAATTTAGCTCAGTGGTTCCGGCACCTGTCTTGCAAGCACAAGGACCCAGGTTCATTCCTGGTAACCACATACAACAATGCTGAGTGTGGAGACTCACGCCCAGCAGCAATCAGTACCACATAACACAGTGCCAGGCATGGTGGCTCACGCCTGTAATCCCAGCAACTTGGGAGGCAGAGGCAGGTGGATTGCTGTGATGTGAGTTTGAGACTGAGCTCAGGGCCAGCCAGAACCACAAAGCAAGACCCTGCCTAAAAAAAAAAAGAATTTTCTTCTAAACTGGGCCCAAATTTACTCAATTTAATGCCTATAGAATACAAGATAAGCTTCTATAATTAATTATATCTTATAAAATATAGAACACTACATAGCCTATCAGATGAAATAGCTTTTTTCTTCCAGTAATTATCTCTTGCTTGGTAACCTCCCAGCATTTAGTTTCTAAGAAAGCATACTAGGGACATAAATTCAGTGGTAGAGGACTGTTTAGCATCCACAAAGCCCTAGGTTTAATCCCCGGTACTGAAAGAAAGAAAACACCTTGTAAACTTTGCATTTTTGTCCTAGTTTACAGATGAGGCAGCTTGTATTACATAGCACTGCTTCCCAACTTAACCCCTGACATCACTGTATGTACACATTCGCCTTTATTTCAGCGTTACACTGTTACATGGCCCTACTTACTAACACCTGCACCACCACCTTAAATATTAAATAGGTGTCCGGTCTGACAGTCTTCTTACCTTGATCCTGTTCTGAATCTTCACCCATCATGCTCTGAGCTCTACTCTTGTTCCTGGCCATTAGCACCTTTCTAGTTTTATCTCATCCCCAAGGCAGAGGTATGCTCTGTGGTATGCTTCCTCAGCACTGTCTTTGATTTCACCCTTAGAGTTTCTGTCACTGGACTTTGTGTACTGTCTATCACTCTAGAGTCCACTCCCCATGGCCAACATTATTTTCTGTTTTAGTACTGTAAGAGGTTGCAACAGTGAGATGGCAGTATCTGTCACATTTTTATTTTATTTATTTTTGCAGGACTGGTGATAAACTCAGGACCTTGCGCTTGCCAGGTGGGCAGCAGTGCCACTAAGCCACACCTCCAGCCCAGTTCTGCCTAACTTTCATTGGCTATCCATTACTATGTAAAAGTCTTCTTACCGACCTCTTGTGAAAAGCCCTACAGCATGGTTCATGCTGTCAAGCACAGTGCAAAAGGCAGCATGTTACAGCAGAAAAGCTTTAGAGCCAAGCTGAAGAGCACTTAGTCCTGGCCCTGCCCGTTTACTAGCAGGGTCATCTAGAACAATACTTTTCTTCTGAATCTCAGTTTTCTCATCTTTAAAAGTAGGTATAAGACTTCAACAAAATAGCTGTGTTAGGAGAATAAAAGTGTTCTAATATATAATACCTGAGGCATTAAACGTGAGTTTCATTCTTCCATTCCTCCCTCCCCCTGCGTCTGTCTATAATAGCAACTTGTAATCGGGGTATTTTGAAGATGGCAAAAGACAATTACACATCTTCTCTGTCCTTGCAACTCCTGTGTTTCCAAAGTCACTCGGAACTTACTACGTTAGCTTGCGGTGCCTTTTCATGTCTACCCAGCCAAATTAGAAAGCTCCCGTATGAAGCTGCAAAGGCTGCTGAGCCTTCTAATTCTCTGTTTCTTAGACTATCTGAGGCATCTGATGATAAAGAGGCACAGTAGTAAGAATGTTGATAAGGATAGGCTGAAAACAGATCATAACGAGACCTAGATATCAATATGTAAAAACCACAGGGAAATCTCATTTGCAAGATTTAGTCTGATGTGATTAATAAAACTTTTTTTTTTTTACTGGAGCATAAATGTGCTCAAATGATGCTATCATACCTACAAAAATGTCTGAATTAAAAAGAAACCACGAACCAGCTTTTTAAGAACCTAAGTCCCAATGTAAAATACAGATCTACCTCCACTCCATATTCATTGCTTAGAGTTCTTTAAAAATCATACCCTTAAATGATGTTTTATAAGCTTCTACTTAATTTTTTTTTTTTGAGATAGTCTCTCCTTGTAGTTCAAATTGGCCCTAAATTCACTATGATAGCTCAGGCAGGCCTTGAACTCACAGCAATCCTCCTGCCTCTGGCTCCTGAGTGCTGGAATCACAGCACAGGTGAAACCACACCTGGCTTCTACTTGAATAATTTCAAGTGGTAGGGAGCTCAGTATCTTGTAGCATCTAGGCTACCCTGACCACCCTTATCTCACCAAGCCATTCCGTGATTAAGATTGCGAGGGGAGAGAAGGGATAATAGCAGCACTTTCCAGAGTTCCATCTTCTAAATAAAAACAAAATCCTCTATATGCCACAATATATGCATTTTCATTGGAGATTAAACATACGCAAGTATCTTCTTCATGGCCGAAAAGACATTGGTCCACTTTGCCACCCAGCGCCTTTCTTCTCTCTGACTTTATATGGGGCAGCACAAGGTAGACGCGCGAACTCCCCTGTTAGCAACGCGTTTCTGCTAAAGGCAGTAACCCTAGCTCCAGGGTAGAGCACGCAATTATGACACTGTGATTCATGGTTACTGGACACACAACGAAGCTAAGGTGATCAGCTACCCTGTTAATCTTATTGAGGTCCAGAAAAAACACTGGACTCCTATGGACTCAGAATTCTTACAAAATGAAGCTAAAATTTCTTCAACCAGCTAGCTCACCACCACAAAGGGGAAAACTGATCTGAAAATGAAGCCAAATCACAAGAAATAGAATTTAGAAACAGACATGAGGATGCCTTAGAACACTGGTTAAGGGTCTATTCAAACTGTACCTCAACTACATTGCCTTTTTCTCCTTGAATCACTGAATTTTTTTTCAACTTTGTCCTAGTTAGTATTATTACCATACTAACCAATGCAGATAGTAATTGCTAAATCCCATAACAAGGAAATATGGTCAACCTCTCAGTATTTATCTAGTAGGCATAATTCCGTAATTTGGTTTTTAGCAATAATCAACTAAAGGTACTGAATTTTAAAAGTAAATTTGGCTGGTTATGGTGGTGCGCACCTGTAATCCCAGCACTTGGGAGGCTGAGGCAAGAGGAATGCCAAAAATTCAAACCCAATATGGGCTACACAGTGAGTTCAAGTGCAGCTTGAAATATATAAAGACCCTACCTGAAAAAAAAAAGGTCAAACCAAAGAATTTGACATGTTTTAATATGACATTTTAACACTGCTTTACCACATCTTCTTTCAAAACTAAGATTTTATTCTACAAAAGCAGATGATAAACGATCATAATTTTACTAAATAACAATGTAACTACAAAAATAAGCAATTCAGCAACTAAAGTTTTCATTACATTAAATCAGAGCTATTTTTTTAAAAATATAAAAAAAAACAACAAAACACTAATGGATGACCCAGAAATCATTAAAGACTCTTACTTGAAGCTGGAGAGTATGGCGAAGAATTGTTTCCTCTAAGGCATGGATCCACTTCTCTCGCTCGTCAGCATCACGAGCTACAATAAAAGATTGTAATACATGTTTTAAAACCATGATGCTAACAGAGGTATTAGTTATACTATTTCCTTACTAGATTCACTGGATCTACCTTATCTAAGTATCTACTATCATATAGATTTGCTATCCAAGCAGAAATGTAACAATTTCTAATAAAAGACTTAACTTTGCATAATAGGTTACATAGCTCAGAGCAATTTTTCTATTAAAAACAAGCACAAAGCTGGATTATTTAAAAGAATAACCTATGCCATCAAGAAATAGACTTAAAATGTGATCTATATACACAATGGAATGTTACTCAGCCATTAAAAATAAAAACAATGCAATTGTGTCATTTGCACAAATATAGGCAGAACTAGAGGCTGTTTTCTTAAGTGAAGTAAGCCAGGCACAGAAACACAGGCATGACATGACATTATTCATGTGAAATCCTTGTTTTTGACACAGGATCTCCCTGGAAGTTCAGGCCAATCAAACTCACTGTGTAGCTCAGGCTAGCCTTGAATTTATAGGATCTTCGTGCCTCAACCTTCCAAATGGTGAGATAACAGGAATGCACTACCATGCCCAGTGACCATGTGAAATCTTAAAAAGTTGATCTTGTTATTTGACAGTAGAAGCAAAACAGAACAAAAAAAGGAAACAAAGCTTATGTATATCGGAGGTGGAGGGGTGTAGGGAGGTCAGGGGAAGGGGGAAAAATGAGAATCAAGATGCATCATGCACAGGTGCAAATTTTCAATGTTTAATGTGATCATAATATATATATGTACCAATACAATCAATTTTAAAATAATTTTTTTAAAAGAGTTGATCTTATTGATCAGAATGAAGTTCTAAAGCCTGGGGAGAGTAAGGAGAGAGAGCGCAGGGGTAAGTCACAGATATGAGCTGATCACTGAGTGCTATACTAGGTCACCAATAAGAGCTGATCACTGGGTGCTATACTAAGTCACAGATATGAGCTGATCAGTGGTTCTATACTAAGTCACAGGCAGGAGCAAGAAGTTCTGAGGTGTTCTGCACAGAAAGGTGACCACTGGGAACAGTAACATACTATTCAAAAAATTAGAACAGTTTTCAAAGATTTTACCATAAATAAATTATAAATGAAAAATGTATCTAACCAGATTTAAACATTACAAAATGTATGCATCAAAATAGCACATTAGCACATTAATATACACAATGTTTATGTATCTGTTAAAAATAAATTTAAGTTTTATTTTTTTAATTTTTCTTTGCCAGTACTGGAAGTCAAACTCAGGACCTGCACTTGCCAGGCACACACAGTGCCACTGAGCTACATCCCTAGCCAGTTAACCTAAAATTTAAAAGAAAAAACTAGTTAAGGTCAACAAGGTAATAAAAATTTACCAGGCCAAGACAGTCACATGAAGATAAACCTAGCGTTTAAAGTCACTAAAGGCGAGTAAAGGAGGAGGACTCACAGAGGCTCCATCTACTCCTCTGCCCACGCTGCCGCGGGACTGACCTGCCTTTCCCACAGCACTGGCCCCTGAGCTCTCCTGTGACCACACAGGAGGAGCCGCCTGGAGTGACTCCATCTTCTTGTCTGCACACTCTGAATAAATGAGACGGGGGTGCTGGGAGTTAAGCACAGATCTTCACTGTGCAACTAACTGTCCTATCTGAGATAATGAAAAAACACCCACTGGAAGAGTGAAGAAATCCTGTTGACTACAGCCACTGGTGAGTTTGTGGAGTCAGCGCCATCTGCAGGACCCTGGACTCTTGCAGAGGTAAATCCTGCAGTTCATTGAGCTCAACTCAGTTATTACAGCCAGAACCTAGACAGGTGATGTCAGCTGTCTCCCTGTGAATAATCAACTGCAATCTGCATGCTACTGCCCATACTATCTACAGGAGACAGCAGATCCATGCCATGGGTAGTGTTTTTGGCTTTTGTTGTTGTTGCTGTTGTTCTGTTTCTTTTTGCTGACCTCTCATTTATTCATTTCTCTATTCTCTTGTTACTAAGTCTGTCCAATTTTGCTATTTTCTCCTTTCAACTGTCTTATTTTCAATGGAAAGGGAAAATAAACTTCTTTTGCAGCTGGGTACCCCTATTCTTTTATTCCTTTATCCTGTCTTGTCCTCTGATCAGTATCAGCTCCCAGAGGTTAATGCATTTTGGTCTTGTACTAAGAGTGAATACAATTTCTATTGGTCCTGCTGCTGTTAGTCTTTTCCATTCTGTACTTCTTTAGTCCTCTAACCTCTATCAGTCTCCCAGTGTTTTTGTGATCTTTATATATCCTCTCACCCTGTTTCTAATTTCTCCTTTTCTTATCTATCAAACCCCCCAACTACCTGGTGATCTTTTATTCCCAAAGGGTGATAATGCTATATTGAAGGACCTGTATGTTGTCAACACATTTGTGGTTAGTTCTAAATTCTGGCATATGGTCACAGATCTAACTCTTGAGGTTAAAGGTATCTGAATAGTATTGACAAAGCTTGTCATTTCCTATGCTATGTTTGATACTGTTGATGATGATGATTGTATTTTTTCAACTGAGGTGATGTGACTTTCTACTTAAGTACTTTCGATGGTGTGCCAGAACTGAGATCACTTAAAAACATTACAGATCTAAGCACAAGCCAGGAAGTAGCCATCTCCTAAGGGTTCCAAATATTAAGAGGAAAGAGACTTGCATTTAACACTGTCCAGACATCAGATCAGAAGCTAGTGCCACTACTCCTCAAACTCTTTAACGAAATCCAAAAGGAAGCAGCAATACTCCCAAATTCATTCCTGGAAGCAACCATCATCACTTTGATTCCAAAAGCACAGAAAGACCCAACCAAAAAAGAGAACTACAGGCCAGTCTCTCTAACAAACACAGATACAGATATCCTTAATAGGATACTATCAAACAGAATACAGAGGATCATCAAAAAGATCATACACCCTGACAAAGTTGGATTCATCCTAGGGATGCAAAGGTGGTTCAACATATGTAAATCAATAAATGTAACACATTACAGACTCAAGGACAAAAACCAAATAGTCATCTCAATAAATGTAGAAAAAGTGTTCAACAAAATCCAACACCCTTTTCATGACTAAAACCCTACAGAAAAATGGAAGAGATGGTCTTTATCTCAAACCAATAAAAGCTATTTAGGAGAAACCAACAGACAGCATATTAAATGGTCAAAAACAAACTTTTCACACTAAGGTCAGAAACAAGACAAGGACATCCACTATCAATATAGTCCTGTTCAATATAGTCTTAGAAACATTAGCCACAGCAATTAGACAAGAGAAAGAAAAGGGGTATAGATATGTAAGGAAGAAGTTAAACTGTCATTATTTGCTGATGATATGATACTCTGTATAGAAGATGTAAAAACTCAGCCAAAAGACTGCTAGTCTTAATCACATTTAGTAGCTTAGCTGGATACAAGGTCAACACAATGGACTCACTGAAAGAGAAATCAGGGTATCAATTCCTCTCACAATAGCATCCAAAAAATGAACTATCTATGAATCAATCTAACAAAGGAGGTGAAAGACCTCTACTCTGAAAACTATGGCATTCTGAAAAAGGAGAGTGAAGGGGATATTAGAAAATGAAAAGACATCCCTTGCTCCTGGGTAAAAGAACCAACATTGTCCAAATAGCCATATTACCAAAACTACTAAGATTCAATGCAATCCTAACTGAAATCCTAACAATATATTTCACAGAGCCAGAAAAAATAATCCAAAAATTCATCTGGAACCACAAGAGACCTAGCATAGCGAAAGCAATCCTAGGCTACAAGATCAGGGCTGAAGGGATCACAATCCCTGACTTGAAGCTGTACTACAAAGCTGCTGTGGTAAGAACAGCATGGTACTGGCAAAGAAACAGATTTGAGGATCAGTGGAGCAGCCTAGATAGACACATGAAAATGAAAAGAATCATACCACAGCGACCTATGTGTACTCATATTTATGGCAGCTGTTTGTGACAGCTAAATCTTGAAAACAGCCCCAATTCCCATCAATGAGAGACTGGATAAGGAAGATGTGGGTTTTTAAATGGAGTCTTACTCAGCCAAAAAGAATGATAAATTTGAGTCATTCATGCTGACATGGATGTACATTGAGAACATACCCATAAACAGGACATAGATGTGTAAATACCATATCTTTTCTATAGTACAAAAAACTGAAGTTGTAACTTAATGTCAAAAATAAATGACAGGTTATGTGAAATAGGAAGAGAATGTGCAAAAGAAAAAGGAAAAGGGCAGGTAGGGGAAGCAAAGGATGGAAAGGAAAAAAAATTGGGGGGTGGGGTACCAGAGATTGGACTTGGGCCCTTTTGCTTCCAGATAGGTGCAGTACCACTTAAGCTAAATTCCCAGCCCTGGGAAAGAAAAAAATTGTTTAAAAAAAAAGGAAACAAAGCTTATGTATGTAGGGTGCGGGGATTATAAGGAGGGCAGGGAAAGAGGGAAAAATGAGAATGTAAATGTGTCATGTACAGGTACGAATTCTCAATGTTGAATGTGACCATAATGTATGTATAAAATGCACTAATAAAATCAATTTAAAAATTAAGTCACTAACGGCTTATGGCTGACTGTGGGTGTGAAGGGCATGTTAGAAATCTACTTAGGGCTTTGATTTTTCAAGTGAACCTAAGGCCCTAAAATAAATTTTTTAATCTTTCAGGGCAAAGATGAAAACTAAGACCCATCAACAATGGTGACTCTGCAAACAGGTAATGTTTTGCTTCATTTTAGGATTAAGGACTAACTCAAAACTGACCAATACCGCTTCAAGGTCATGAGAGACAAGAGAAAAAGAGCTGTTGCAACTGAATGATTTTGTGGCTTTTGAAGAGAAAATTCCAGTGATCTCTGTAATTTAATTAAAAGCACTGTTCCAAAAGTAAGTAGAAGATCCGTGTCGTTATCAGACCATCAGCAGGGTGAAGAGGGTACACCTCAGGCAAAGGGACAGACTAGCGTGGGGCTTCAAAAATCCTAAGCAAGATGAGGAGGGACTCTACATAGTGGGAAAGCCTATCACAGACAGCAAAGCCCAAGAAAAGTGAGGGAAGTGTCTGCATTGCAGGAGGCAGGGTCAGCTGAACTGCAAGGTCCCCAAGGCTTAGTAGAGTGAGAACAGACAGAAAATAAATATGGGAGAATTGATCAAATAAGTCTCAGTAATATGAATAAAGCATCTTTCATTGAGAAAATGGAGTTACATTGAAACAAATATGATGAAACAAAGATAACCTACGTAAATGGAAATACCATATTCATAAAGTAGAAACTTAAACACTATAATAGAAAAAATAGCACTGTATATATAAAGTATGCATAAGACATAGGGTTATTATTCAATCACAACAAATTATCTGTTCATATGAGAAAAGTACAGTAATGACGGACAATTCACAAACCACCTGCAGAGGCAGCTCTCCAGAAGTAAAATCAAAGCCACACTAATTCTGAATGGATTGCTAGTGCTTAAGGGCCTTATTTTATGAGTTAGTTAGAAAACCTGAGAACCGATCTATTTAACCTAAACATACAGACAAGTTCCCTCTCTCTCTTTTTATACTAATATTTATACATTCAGTTCATTTCTAGATTTTTTTTTCTCCAGCATATACCACTCTTCTTCAGTACATTTTCAAGCTTGTTTTGAATTCTCTATGCTAGTGGATTCTAAATTTTGACTATAATCCACAATATCAAATACATTTTATAGCATGACCCAGTCCACACACACAGTACATATATACAGATACACCTAAAACTTAATTTCACAAAGCAATGTGTGCATCTTCAACATGTCATATCCAAGATATTCTCTGTTGTGCATCATTTTTTAAAAATGCCGATTTGGCTCCACTAAACAATTCACAATCCAGGCTGGGAAACATTGTTGTTAGTCACCCCAATTCCCCATAGAACTACTGCTTTTTCAGCAAGTCTTAACCTGTCTAGTGAACAGAAAAACAGGGATGGCTCTTAGATCCAAACTCTCCTGTGACTATTAATTTTGTCCTCATTCACACTGGCCAAGTTAAACTCTCTTATCTTTAATTCTGTCATCTGTAATCCAAAGATGATAGTATCACTTATAGTGTAATAACAGTATCTAGATCTTATGAACTTGTCATGGAGTTTAAGCAACATAAGTAATCTGTACAACATTTACCATGGTGCCTAACATATGCCAAAACACCAATATGCCATTGCAGTTTTTAGGATGCAATACCACTTGCCTAGCATGTGTAAGGCCCTTATAAGATACCCAGTATTGCAAAAACAATAACAACAAAAATATTAAAAAACATAAATATCATATACAGCCTTAAAACAAAACAATTCTACTAATCTAATAAACAATAAGCCAGAAAAAATTATTACAGAAGGGATTATTTATAACTGCTAATTCACAACAATGCCTGGTTCATATGGAAACAATGTAAAGAACACACACACACACAAGAAACCTCTATTTGTGCAGTTAGTAAAATATTAACATTTTAGGATTGTTAAATCTTAGCTCTTGTTACAAAACTAATCATATTCCCTAAGCCATACGTTATCTCAATAAGATCCTGAACTTAAAATACTTCATTCTTCCAAAAAAAATTGCACTAGCCAAACTCCAAGATACAGATTTGAAAAAAAAGGTTCAAAACTCCTATTTCTTATCATTCCTGATCCACTACTTGGAAATCTGCTATCCTAAAGTCATATTTTGTTCTTTAACACACACCAAATATAAATAAATCACTACCTATTTACAAAAGAAGTTATTATTTACCCATTTTGCAATTGGAGTAAAAAGAACTAATCTCTAATCAGAAAAGCCTCTTTCTCCTTGATTATTACAAAATGAAATCACGAATTATACAAATGAATTATACAAATACCATGCTTACAAAATTAACTCCTGAAGCACTGTTCAAATATGTTCAAGTATTGACTGCTCTCCAAATATGCGATGCTATCCATGTTTGGCACATGAGCAGAAGTAAAACGCCCATGACCTCAAGGAACAGTCTCTTGAGAAGGTAACCACTTGGGTGATAGTACACTTTTTGCCGAGCTGTCATCTCCATCCATTCACATAGTCTCTACTATTTGCTTATCAAAATCCTATTCTTTGACAGGTTACCTTTTTATGTATGTTGCTCATAGTAAGAGGACCTGCTATCTCCTCCCTTAAATTTAAATATTCCCTCACCCAGGTACTATATGTAAGGTATATCTGCCATGTACCAGTCATTATACTAAGCTTTAAGAGACATAAATTTATAGTGGCTCATAGGTCCCATCCAGAAATAATCAGGGATCAAATCTACCTTTCCAGTTTTTCTGTCTCTGTCTCTCTCTGTCTGTGTCTCTGTCTCTGTCTCTCTCTCTCTCTCTCTCTCTCCCCCAGACAGGGTTTTGCTTTGTAGTTCAGGCTGGCCCTGAACTCACTATGTAGCCCAGGACAGCCTGAAACTCACAGAAATCCTCCTGCTTAAAGGTGTGAGTCACCATGCCTGTCACTCTAGTACATGGTTACCAAGGATTGAACTCAGGACCTTGTGCTTGCCAGGCAGATGCTGAAACCACTGAGCTAAATCCCTGGCCCTAAAAGACATTTTATACCAATTTTATCTCTGGGTTTAGAGAAGACTTAATTTTGGAGGGACATCATTCCTTGAACTTGAAAAAACCCAGGATTTTCTTTAAGACTGAAAGAGGGTAGAAAATTATAGGAATGAGATGGTTTTAGAGCACTCACTCAGACATTAAGTGTTTTCACAGAGCAGAAGTCTAAAAAAAAAAAAAAAATGGTGAGAAACGGGCTACAAGAAAGTGTGATGTAAGAAGTGAGAAAGACCAGCCACATAATCATCTTAGGGGACAGAGGAAAAATAGAATCCAAAGAACACAGTGCCTCTGATATAAAGGGGATGTTGGCAATATAAAAGTAGAGAAAGAGAAGGCTTCAAATTTGTTTAACTGAAGACATGGGTTTTCCAGGAAACAGACCACCACAGGAAAAACAGGAGTCAGAGGATGCCACAAGTTTTATTTTGGGTTTGAAGTGTCCAATTCGATTAATCCCGGTTATCTGGTAGTCCTGATCATTTTGCAAACTACTTCCATAAATTTTACTGAATTAATTAATCAAGAATATTCTGAAATAAGTTACTAGAAACTACTGCCTTCTTAGGAAACACTAAAAGATAAAATATATCTTTAGTGTACTCTACTGAAGAAAAGAGAAAGATGAAAAGCTAAAGCATATTTCATTTCACGAGGAGAGATACAAAATCTCAAAATTAATTTTCAGTGATTACCAAGATTGTTCAGAAAAGAACACTGTTATATTATCAAGTTAATCAATGAAAAAATAGAGGGGAAAAAAGTATTGCCTGTTACAAAATTTAGGGAGGAAACAAAGCAAATAAAAACAATTTCTGAGATAGAATTTTCCATTGAATCTCTTTTGTCTGCCTCTGGGTAAACAAGGAGATATGGCCTAAGAATATGACAGAACTGTATCAATAAGAAATGTTAATGATTGATTCCTGTTAAGTAAGATGCTTAGAGAATTATGAATAGATGTCTTGTACACATAGGGGTTACAGAAGCCCTTTAGACTAAAAAAAAAAAAAAAAATGTATCCAATTTTTCTTTTTTTATGGCACTAGGGATCAAACCCAGGCCTTGCACATGCTAGAGCAGTGCTCCACGCAAAGCTACAGGCCCAGCCCCCCAATCCCCTCCCACAGTAAAAAGCAGAATGAAGGCATTTCTCTCTCCCCTCCAAAGAATCTGTTTCCAAAGAAGTGTGCTAGGGCACAGAGCGAGCAGTAGCCTATTTTTTTCTTTCTCTATATTTAGCTGTAAACTATTAAAATATCTTTGTTGTTCTTTCAAAAAGTAATAAAAGTCCTAAGTTGTAATATAAGCTTAGAAATAACTCCAGTATATCCTTCAAACTTTAAACTCTTGTAAAACAACTTAGATATAGTAAAACACTCAGCATTTATAATCTATGCCAAGTCACTATACTTACACCTGTACAAGTGCCCTCACCTTCTACTTCTGTCTTCTTAGGCAAGACTTCCTCTGTACCTAATACACACGTGGGAATATGTTAATTTGTTTTCCTCAACAACTTGGAAACACTCCCTCAACTGACATAGAATTGTGAAGCCGAACAAGAATAAAATATGACAGGGTGGGCAAAGGTCAATGTCTGACTTTGTCCTTTGGTCTGTCCAGGAAACATCCCCAGGCTTTTGTCAGGCCAGGTTCCCAAACTCCCCATGGCTCGGTGACAGATCTGCTCCTCTCACGCCTCACACCACCATACTCTCCCACTTCTCCCCAAGGCCAGGGTTCTCCTTGGCTCAGCTGGCCTCTGCCCAGCGGCGACAAGCTTCACCCGGGATATACCCAGGAAGAAATTACAACAACCCAAACCACCAGCCACTGCGAAAACACTGATAATACTGTAACAACAGGAAATGTACTGTTCTGCTTAGAAGGGAGAAGAGCAATGAAGTTAGAGCTGAGAGACACCCTTTAAGATCTGGAGATGTTTACTTTTCAAAGAAATAAAAAAATATATGAATAAGCATCATGTCTAAAAGTCAAGGAAGGCATCCATTAAGGACTCTATAATGTGTGGTCAGAATGTACCTTCTGTACCACGGCAAGTCCTTATGCAACAAACACATTCTACTTTAATGCATATTTTCAGATACACATTATTATATACCAAAGTAAAGAAATGCTTCTCATTATAAATCTTCATTTTCTCTTCATCCTAATACCTACCAAACAATGCATTCCAAACTAGGAAAAAAAAAAAAAAAGAACCTTAACATATTAGCAATTTCTCAGAAAACAAATTTTTCTTAGAAAATATTTTTTAAAAGATGAATGGTCCATCAACCACCACCAAGAAATGAGCAAGTATTCAAACAAGGAAAAAAAAAAAAAACTGTAAGAACTTTCTTTGAGGGACACGTTGAACTGACATACTTTCAAAATTCTAACACTAAGCAATGGTGGGTGTGATAAGGCAGAGAACTATAAATCAACAGCTGTCTTCAAAGTACTAAGGATGACTGATTCGGTAGTTTAAAAATGCCTTTGGTTCTGACAAATTCTTTCATGAATATTTACCCTAAGTCAAGCAGAGATTTGGTTAAATATTTATGTACAAGGATACTCAACACAGGATGATTTAAAATAGAGAAAAACTTGTGCAAACATTCACAAAACAGAATACAGTCTCTGATCCTAGCAATTCACTGGACCAAACTGTCCTTAATTAAACTCAGGAAGACTGCTGTTTCAATTGTTTTGGTTTTTTTTTTGTATTTTGAAACAGGGTCTTGCTTTGTAGTTCAGGCAGGCCCTGAGCTCAGCCTCAAACTCACATCACAGCAATCCTCCTGCATCGGCCTCCCGAGTGCTGGGATTACAGGAGTGAGCCACTACACCCGGCACTGTGGTATGTGGTACTGGTTGCTGCTGGGCGTGAGTCTCCACACCCAGTATGGTATGTGGTTACGGGGGATCAAACCCGGGTCCTTCCGGGTCCTTGTGCTTGCAAGACAGGCGCCAGAACCACTGAGCTAAATCCCTGGCCCTACGGTTTCAAATTTTACAGAGGATTTTGAATGTAAAAAAAGAACAAAGGCGGGGGCCAGGGATTTAGCTCAGTGGTTCCCGTGCCTGTCTTGCAAGAGCAAGGGCCCAGGTTCGATTCCTGATAACCACATGCAATACTAGGCATGGAAACTCACCCAGCAGCAGTCACTACCACATACCACAGTGCCGGGCATGGTGGCTCACGCCTGTAATCCCAGCACTCGGGAGGCAGAGGCAGGAGGCTGTGCTGTGAGTTTGAGCCCGAGCTCGGGGCCAGCCTGAACCACAAAGTGAGGTTTATCAGTGAGATCAAACCGTCTTAATACAACAATCTCTCAATACACAAATCCAGTGGCTTTTCCCCACTGAACACTTCCTGGAATTGCAGCATCAAGTTACAGAATTAATGGACAGCTGATTTATTTCCCTTACATAAAATTGATAAACTATTTTTATGTTTTTGAGAAAGGTTACCACACAAAAATAAAAAATATAAAGCTCCAAGGGAAAATTCTAAGTCAACTGTCAATACAAGATAATGACTAAATGCTGATGATTCTAAAGGAGAAGACATTTTGGCTATAATCATCTTAGAGTCTAATAATTTACTATCTCTTCTTCTAAATGATTAACGATATAGATGTGTCATGGTGCGCTGATGGATGTTAATGTAGTGGGGGCAGCATTTCCTAATATACTTAATATAATTTTTCTGAATTAAAAACTTGCCTTCACCATAACATCAACCACTGGGTTATTCACAAACATCTTAATAAATGAGCAGGCTCTAATGGACCGAGTTGAAAATTTGGTTATCAGACCAACCACAAATAACCTCCATTAAGACTTACTTCCTAAACGTTTTTCTAATTTAAGTATTTTTTAGTATATGTTTGCAATGCATAAAAATTACATTTATCATAAGAACTGATATACATGTATATCACATCTTAATCATTTTTACCACCTCTTCTTTCTGCCCTTTCCTCTGTATCTGGCCAAGATCCTCTTTTAAATGCTTAAAAATCTATTCTGAGCTGGGTGTGGTGGTGAGCAGCTGTAAAAAGGGTGAGACAGGGAAATCACAAACTTGAGCCCTACTCAGGCAACTTAGTGACTGAGAAAGATTGTTTATAAATAACTAATTAAATAAATAAGGACTAGAGGTGTGGGTCAGTCTGAACCGAGTTCAGTTCAGACACGAAACTAGCAGATCCAGACCCATAGCTGTCAAACTTTAAAGTGTCTCAGAATCATTAGAGAGGGTCCATTCTCACAAGAGGAGGAAGGGGGTCAAAAATCTGCATGTGAGGGGCTAGGGATTTAGCTCAGTGGTTCTTATGCCTGTCTTGCAAGCACAAGGGCCGGGGTCGATCCCCTGGTAACCACAAACAATGCTGGGTGTGGAGACTCACGCCCAGCAGCAATCAGTACCACATACCACAGTGCCAGGCGTAGTGGCTCACGCCTGTGATCCCAGCACTTCAGAGGCAGAAGGAGGAGGACTGCTGTGATGCGAGTTTGAGGCTGAACTCAGGGCCAGCCTGAACTACAAAGGGAGACCCTGTCTCAAAAAAATAAATAAATAATAAAATCTGCATGTAAGGCAGGAAGGTGGCAAGTTCCAGTGCGACTCTAAAAGCAGAATTAAAACTACTATATTAGGGGCCAGGGAGTTAGCTCAGTGATTCCGGCACCTGTCTTGGAAGCACAAGGGCAGGGAGAGGCAGGAGGATTGCTGTGACGTGAGTTTGAGGCTGAGCTCAGGGCCAGCCTGAACTGCAAAGTGAGACCCTGTCTCCAAAAAAAAAAAAAAAAAAAAAAAAAAACCTACTAGATTAGGAATTATGTGAACTGTTCACACTGCCTGTTAAACAATGCCTGGCTCACAAGAGATTCAGTAGCAACTGCCACCACCATTACTGGTACCATTTTCTACTAATAATGGAGTGTGCAGAACATTAACATCACCATACTTTAAATTTTCACCAAAACTTCACTGTTAAAGTTCCCTATATTTTATTAATTTCTTTTCTAATAAAATAATAGTTCATTATAAACCAGCTGACAGATCTCAGTAATTTTTGTTACCAGCTAAGAGAACGGCCTTAAAATACAATTGTATTTAAAGTCTAGTTTTACCTCTTATTAGTTTTGTGTCTATGGCCTCCAGTTTCCTTCTGTATAAAACAATCAATACAAGTCAGGCTCAAGTGGTACCATGCCTACCTTGCAAGCACAGGGCCTTCAAGATGTTTATTTTTCAAAGTAAGATATTAAATGTATGAATAAGCATGTCTAAAAGACAATGCATCCATTAAGGACTCTGTAATGTGTAATGTATGCAACACCTAGTACTGTAAAAACAAAAAACAAACCCCACAATAACAGAACCTATTTCATAAAGATATAAGTTGTGAGAACCACATGACTGAATAAAGGTAAGATGTTCAATAGTTATAGCATAAAGCAAACATGTAACAAATGTTTACTATCATTATTATCCCAAATGTATCACCGGTCACATTATGAGTCATTACATATACTAAATTACATAGGTATAATTTTATTTGAAGGTAAAATTCAAATGTTTTTGATTATTAACATAAGCTATAGACTTTTTTTTTTAAGACAGGGTCTCATTTTGTAGTTCATGTTGGCCCGGAGCTCACTATGTAGCCCAGACCAGCCTCAAACTCACAGAAATCCTCCTGCCTCTAACTCCAGAGTGCTGGGACTACAGGGGTGAGCCACCACATCTGGCATTGTGGTATGTGGTTACCAGGGATTGAACTTGGGATCTTGCGCTTGCAAGGCAGATACCAGAACCACTGAGCTAAATCCCTAGCCCCAGCTATATACTATCTTGTCTTCTCCTAAGTTGAGCTATATGAACTGCTGATACTAGACTACTTTTCATCTATAGAAACAGTAATTACAGGCTTGGGGATGTAACTCATTAGTACAACATTTGCTTAGCATGTCCAAGGCCCTGGGTTCTATTCCCAACCTCCACAGAACAATTAAAAAACAGTAATTTCAAGAAAAGAAAAAGTGATTTCACATGGGTGAAATTAAAAGTTTTCATCCTAACATTTCTGATCATTCCACTACATCTGTTGGCAGCTGCATCCTACAAAGCTTAATCCTCAGCTCCCTTCTCATTTTGATCTCTCCAATGGCTTAAACAAAAATGAAAAATCCAGCACTATCCTAGTTTAAGCTAACATGTGCTATGTTCGTACAATAGAAAAAAATTGTTTTCAAATCTGAAGATTTCACATACACATACTCAACCTTACAGCCAAAATAATAATAATTTTTTTTTACAGTCTGGATTCTTTAAAAAAAATGTGGACATAACTCGAGAGGCAGGAGGACTGCTGTGAGTTCAAGGCTGGCCTGTGCTACCTAGTGAGTTCAGAGCCAGCCTAAATTACAAAACAAGACCCTGTCTCAAAAAAAAAAAAAAACGCTAGGCATGGTGTCACACATTTGTAATCCCAGTACTTAATTGGTTGAGGCAAGACAATTGGTGCAAATTCAGCACCAGCCTGGGCTACATAGTAAGCTCAAGGATGACCTAAAACTACATGACAAGACTCTGTCTCAAAAAACCAAAAGTGAAAAAAGCAGGCACTCTGGGAATGCTAAACAAGCATTAGCAAAAGCCTGTATATGTGTAGAATGAAACAGCAGCTATCCCTTGGGATGGGACACCAGCCCTCCAAACTGCTCATCTGTATCTAGCTATATACCGGTCACTCACTCACTTCTCTGTCTAACCTGTGGGTGTTCCATTTTTCAACCTCCAGTTCCAGCTACAGTCATACACTGATGACAACAAATCTCCATCTCCATTTGGCTCAGATTCAATTATCATAATCTTTGTGTCCTCAACAGTAACAGGTCTGCTCACTTTAGCAACACATATACAAAAAAGTAAGAGGTCTGTACCATCTCTGTTCTCCATGACAGACTACTTCAGATCTTGACAATATTCAACAGTAAGACAACTTTGGTACTCTCATCTATTTCTGAGCAATCATCAGTGCCATTTGGTTTACCTCCTCACCACCTCACTTCTATTCCATCTGCCTTCCCCATCACCACTGCTTAATCTGGGGCACCACCAACCATCACAGCCTCACTGTCATGGACTAACTGTGCTCCCAGCCAAAGGCCAAGCCTTCTCTTGGGCCACAGGTCTCACCTTTTGCTTTCTGAGAATACTGATCTAATAATTCTTTTTTCTCTTGCATGAGTACTATCAACAACACAGAAGCATTCATATTACTTCTCTTATCCTAAAAAACAAAAGCAAATCCCTAGAAACCTCCCTTGCTTTTTTCTTTCCCCTCCAGCTGCTGCTAAATTTCTAATCTTCCCTTTACAGGAGAATCTAGGAACACTGTCTGCACACTCCCGTCTTAAAACTGCTCTTTCCAAGGTTATCAATGAACCCCTCATTATTAAATCCTGCCCCTTCGCCCGGACTGCCCACCATCTTCCCACAGCACTGACAGTTGCTGACCAGGAGAACCACATTCATTTGGCTTACTTTCTCTCTTTTGGCAGATTCTTCTCAAGTCTCTTTCACTGGTTCTGCCTTATTGTTTCCTCTAAGTAAATGTTCAAGTTCCCAGTGCTCAGTACATGGGCTTCTTTTCTTTTTACATCGATTTCCTAATTTTCAGAACCATAAATACCACCTATGTGCCAGTGGCTCCCCAAATTTACTTCTCCGGCCCAAACTTTTCCCCTAAACGCCATACTCCAGCTGCCCACGTGACTTTCCCATCTGGATGTCTGGTGGACACCTGAGCTTGTTTAACGAGCATTCCCAAAGCTAAATTCCTGCTGGCCACATTATTCCTTCCGCCTCAGCTGGTGGCAATTCCAGTTACCGAAACCAGGTGTCTTAATACCAAATTAGACTTGTCTGTCATATGCTCTGCACTCAACCTTCAAAATAACTCCCATGCAACAGAGTATTACTTAGCTATATAAATGGAAATACATATGTAATACATGGATGAATCTTTAAAAATTCTGAGCTAAAACAAAATAAATACATACAGTATGACTTCAAGTATATGAAATTCCTAAAATGAAAAATTAATATCTAGGGATAAAAAGAAGAATGAGGCCTAACTGAACACCTCAGTGGGCAGTGAGGAGAAAGAGGACATGCAAGCGTGGACAACACAGTGCAGGGAGAGTAAACACACCTGAGGTGAAGTTGTTTACCCAGAGAAGGCCCGTGGACAGCGGGAGCCAGGTGGACCCTGTGCAACTCGAATTGCTCGTGCCTGTGTCCGAGTGAATAAAGCAACGTGTGCCAGTCATTTGGGGCCCTATGCTGAAGGGAGACCTAAGTCCCCTGGCCTCTCAGATTTTAACTTGTTTCTATATGACTTTATTATTCATCTTCGCTATCCCTTGATCAGGGGTTTGAGCCGGCTTGTAGGCTGGTTCCTGTAAGTGGTAGCCTAGGAGTGGGGACTGACCGAAAGGAATTAAAAGGAATCTTCTGGAGTTCTGGAGATGTTCTATATCCTACTTGTGGTGGCAGTTATCTACACTCAGTGTAGATACTGAGCTCGTATCTACACTCTACACTGAGTCAGTTTATCTACACTCGGTGAATTATAAAACATTTCTGTTTATGTTACATTCCATTAAGTTGTGTATGTGTGTGTGTGTGTGTGTATATATATACACACACACACACACACACATACATATATGTATATATACAGACACACACAGAATTCAGCCACTTCTGCCTGCCTATCCACACTGCTACCAGGTGGGAACCACTCTTCTTTCTCCTAGTTTTCAATAGTCTACTGGTTTCCCTTCTTCTATCCTCTGCATTTTATTTAACAGTGGCCAGAATGATTCTGTTAAAACAAGAAGCGTATCATTCACCTCTTCTGCTCAAGGCCCTCAAATGCCTTTGATCTCAGTACAATTTAGTGTCCTTAAAAAGACATCACATTATTTGGTTCCCCGCTACCTTATGGACCTCATCTCTCACTACTCTGCCCATCCTCACCTGCACTCTCACCAGTAGTGGTCTCTCTGATGCTTTTCAAACAAGGCAGGAACATTCTTTGTACCCATTTCCCCTGCCTGGACTGATAATTCCTGCCCACCCACCGCCATAATTATCTGGCTTGTGCCTTCCTTGCTTCTTCGGCTCTTTCACCAAGACACCGTGTCTAGTGAGTTTTTGCTCAGCTACTCCAACATCAAGACAGACACATGCACAAACACATTCTCTATCCCACCTATCTCATTTTTCTCCTTTCCTTTTTTTTTTTTTTTCTCCTTCCAGGTCTTATACTTAGAATATTTTGCTATAGTTTATTTATTGGTTTTCTCCTCTCCACAATGGATGACCCAGAAAGGTGAAAGTTTGTTTTATAAACAGATTAATGCTTAAAACAGATGTTGAGACAAATGAATGTATCTAAACAAATTCTAGTTTTACTTTTGGCAGTACACTGAGGCAATGCAGAGACTTAAGACACTGTCTCAAAAGAAGAATTTTTTTTTTAATGGCATCGGGATCAAACCTGGGCCCTTGTGTTTCCAAGGTAGGCATGGTACCACTTGAGCTAAATCTCTGGCCTGTTCTGCCTCAAAATTTTAAAAATTTCTAAAAAGAGCTGGAAATATAGCTCAGATCAAGGCCCTGGGTTTAATCTCAGTGCCATCTCCCTCCACCCCCCAAAAAAGACACTGACAATAGATTTGTTTTGGAGATGCATCATTTGCTTTAAAAACTTCAAGTGTCTTAGTCTCAGTGGGTAGATGCCGACCTGTAATTTCAATTATTTAAGAGGCTGAGGCAAGAAAAGTCAAAGTTTCAGGTGAGCTACGCTATTTTCTTAACACCTTATCTCAAAGTAAAAATCAAGAAGGCTGGAGACACAGCTCAATAGTGGGGTACCATAAGTTTAGACCACCCTGGGGGTGGGGTCTGGGCTGGGGATGATCTCAGTAGTGAGTGCTGACATCCCCAAAAGAATTTTAAAAATTTTAGCCATTTAAACATGTTAATATCTATCAGCCAAATTTTGCTTTCCCTTCTCATCAAGATTTAAAACTTATCAGACACAGAACTTTTAAAACTAAATTTTCTAAGCCTTTATGAACCAGCATCCATAAATGTAAAATAACTCTCATTATTACCAACAGAAGTAAACAGTGTTATTGAGCTCTTTGCAAAAGTCAATCTCATGTTGCCTAGGACTCTGATAACTACTACTGCAAAAATAGTGAGACCACTTCATAACAAAAAGTTAATTTAGAAAAATATGTATAATTCTTATCTTTACATAACTGATTAGAAGAATGTCTTATTTTATAAGCAGGTCATATAAGTATGGGAGTATTAAAAGATCAGCTTAACATGAATAATTTAAAAATAAATCAAAAGGTACAAATGCCTTTGCCTTAGTGATCCAAGTCTTCCTCCTTTAAGCAAGTAACACAGCTTCTAGAAGCCCAGAAGAGATGCTTCTGGGGTAACTGCAGAGGAGAGACTTCCATACTGCAGCCCTATCTGCATCCGCAGCCCTTACTGAAACACATGACAGTATTCCACTTCACTCAGAGTTCTACTATGTGGGTTAGAAACAGCATTACACATTTAAGCTAAAAACAAGGATTCTGGGATTTATCATATGATTAAAAATGTTTTATAAAGTTGAATACAGTGAAATTGGGGAGGGAACATCATTTAAGCAGCTCTGAATAATATTAACAAACACACTAAATATTTTAAGGATAAGCAGGAGAAAGCATTAGAGAGATCACTACTGAATATGCTCGTTTGTCTTACACAAGCTTTTAAGGCTGGCTGTCTCATACAAGCTGCATCTTTAATTTTTGTGTCAATTTCTCAAACAATGAAAAAAATAACCACAAAATACTGTCTTGTCTTAGAACAATAGCTGTCTGAACACCACATGAGCATGTCCGGTCCCTCTCAGACTTCATAACTGAATCAATTTAAGACATAAATTTATGTACTATTTACTCAACATGAAATACTTAGCATCTGTAACAGTAAATTATCACTTTTAGTTCAGAGAAAGTGCTAGCATTTCCAAGTTCTCTCATCTCTCAGCTTCTCTGCCTGCTTTAAACGTAAAATAGAAGTTATTCGGGACTGGTAGATAACAAAGACATTAGTATCAAAACTAACAGACACTCCCACTAGATGAGAGGTACTTTGGCAAAAGCTCATTAAAATGTACTTTTCTGTGCTGGTTTAGAGCTTTCAATGCAAGATTCAATGAGAATCATCACCCGGCGCCTCACCCTTCCTACCGGTGAACCGTGGCAGGCTATGCCGAGACACAGCGGTGGCAGATGGCATTGGTGTTATTAGTATAAAAAAGGATAATAGCAGAGAGATGATGCTGGCAGACAAGACACAGAAATGCAGATGAAATGAATGCAAACTTGTAGTTCTTGAAGCAGAGCAAAACCTTTAAGCAAAAGGCAGCACTTGCTTCAGTTTACATTCCGAGTTTTACACAGACAACACTGCAACCTTCGCCATCAGTCTTTAGACTCTTCATGCAGAACCATACTCTTCGATAAAGAAGATCAGCAACCTTCTGTAAACACAAGCCAGCAGCAGCAGCAGCCCATTACTGTTTTCAACGATTTTTATCCTTTCAATTTTTAATCTCCAATTGCCGCCAGATCCACAGTCATTTCAGAGAGATCTGCATCCACTGCAGATACAAATCCCTGCCTAACCTGCAGTAGCATTCCATCCAGAACATTCCTGTGCACGCGTTCACGCAGGATTAGATGCAAAATCATTCAAATCATTCCACAAATAACTTGAAAGAAAAGGAAAAAGCAGTTGGGACTATGAAGAGAAAGAATCTCTTCTTTAAGCTCACCCTGGAAATGGAAGGTTTTCTGATCAACAGTTATTGTGAAGGTGCTGTCGTCCTCATCGTCTATACCAATCACAGCTCCCTGTGAAACAAAGAGCAAAATCCCAATAAGGCAAACGATGACATCAGCAATATTCACTCCTGCTACAGCCCCAAAATACTCGATGCACCAAGGACACTGGAAGCAGGCTAGACAGAAACAGAAACCTGAGACTCTTTTTTCCTTAAGGAGGAAGACGAAAGAAGAGGGGCTGGCAGGACACTCTAGTACCCTGCAGAGACACTTTCTATGTCCCGATAAAGGATGCAGATGAGATGCGAGGGGGGAAGGGACAAACGTAGAAGCCGAATCTGGAATCTGCTCCGTATGTAAGAGCTAGTCACTCAGCCTTTCTCAGCTTTAACTTGCTTGCTAAAATGGAATCAGCAACATGCACCTGCCGATGTTGTTACGCTCAAAGAAGGCAGGTGCTTTTCATCAGGCTTTTTCTGCGTTGTGCTTGTTAGTGCAAAAATGCCAGATGATATCTGCTTCAAAATACTGCCCAGTTCCTCCTCCTAGATGCTCCCACAACCACTTGAATACTGTTGTG
>PVIR01017799.1:0-34319 GCA_004026965.1 Petromus typicus | reverse complement strand
ACTTAATAGATGCCTACAGAGTATTTCACCCCACAAAGTCAGAATATACATTCTTCTCAGCTGCTCATGGATCATTCTCCAAAATAGACCATGTGCTCATTCATAGAACAGGTTTAAGCAAATATAAAGGGATTGAAGTTATCCCTTGTATACTGTCGGACCATAGTGCCCTGAAATTGGAGCTGAATAGCAAAGGAAAATTCAGGATTTTCACAAACACATGGAAACTGAACAACACTCTGATGACCAATCCAATGGGTCACAGAAGAAATTAGAGAAGAAATTTAGCAGTTCTTACAACTAAACGATAACCCCAGTACAACATATAGAAATTCATGGGACATAATGAAAACAGTTCTATGAGGAAAATTCATAGCAGTGGAAGCCTACATCCAGAAAACGGAGCAAGCTCAAATAAACAACTTAATGCTTCACCTCAAGCAACTAGAAAGAGAGGAGCAAAACAAACCCAAAGCTCGCACTAGGCAAGAAATTATAAGGATCAGGGCAGAAATTAATGCAATAGAAAGCAAGATAATGGTTCCAAAGTCAAGGAATTGAAAAGTTGGTTCTTTGAGAGAATAAACAAAATTGATAGACCCTTAGCCAACCTCATTGAAGAAAGGAAGGAAAGGCTCATATCTATGCTATTAGGAATGAGAACGAAGAAATTACTACTGACCCAAAGGAAGTCCAGAGGATAATAAACACCTACTTTGAAAATTTATACTTCAATAAAATGGAAAATGTAGAAGAAATGGATAGATTTCTAGATACATACGAATTCCCAAAGCTGAATAAAGAAGATATAGAAATGTTAAATGCCCCAATAACAATCTGTGAAATTGAAAATGTAGTTAAAAACTTGCCAACAAAGAAAAGCCCTGGACCTGATGGTTTTACTGCTGAATTCTATAAAACTTTAAAAGAAGAGTTAGTGCTTCTACTTCTGAAACTCTTCAATGAAATCGAAAAGGAAGCAGTACTCCCAAACTCATTCCTGGAAGCAACCATTACTCTGATTCCAAAAGCAGAGAAAGATCCAACTAAAAAAGAGAACTATAGGCCAATATCTTTAATGAACATTGGTGCAAAAATCCTCAATAAGATCCTTACAAACAGAATGCAGAGAATTATCAAAAAGATTATACACCCTGACCAAGTTGGATTCATCCCAGGGATGCAAGGATGGTTCAACATATGCAAATCAATCAATGTTATACACTATATTAACAGGCTTAAGGACAAAAATCATATGGTCATCTCACTTGATGCAGAAAAAGCGTTTGAGAAAATACAACACCTGTTTATGTTCAAAACTCTACAGAAGATCAGAATAGATGGTCTCTATCTCAAACTAATAAAAGCTATCTATGAGAAACTTTCAGCCAGTATCATACTAAATGATCAAAAATTAAAAACGTTTCACATTAAGATCAGGAACAAGACAAGGGTGTCCTCTCTCACCACTTCTGTTCAATATAGTTCTGGAAATATTAGCCATAGCAATTAGGCAAGAGAAAGAAATAAAAGGAATAAAGATTGGAAAAGAAGAAGTTAAATTGTCATTATTTGCTGACGACATAATTCTCTATCTAGAGGATCCTAAAATCTCAATTAAAAAAATGCTGGACTTGGGCCGGGGAGTTAGCTCAGTGGTTCTGGCGCCTGTCTCACAAGCGCAAGGACCCAGGTTCGATTCCCCGGTAACCACATAACAGTACTGGATGTGAAGACCCACACCCAGCAGGAACCAGTACCACATACCACACTGCCGGGCGTGGTGGCTCACGCCTGTAATCCCAGCACTCGGGAGGCAGAGGCAGGAGGATTGTGATGTGAGTTTGAGGCTGAGCTCAGGGCCAGCCTGAACCACACAGCGAGACCCTGTCTCCAAAAACCTAAAAAAAAAAAAAAAAAAAAAAAAAAAAAAAAAAAAAAAAAAAAAAAATGCTGGACCTAATCGCCAATTTTAGCTGCATAGCTGGTTACAAGGTCAACGTTCAAAAATCAATAGCCTTCGTATACACAAACCATAGACCCACTGAGATAGAAATTGGAGAGGCAGTCCCTTCCACAATACCACCCCCAAAAATAAAATACTTAGGAATCAATCTAACAAAGGAGGTGAAAGACCTCTACTCTGAAAACTATAGTACTCTGAAAAAGGAAATAGAATATGATATCCAAAAATGGAAAGACATACCTTGCTCCTGGGTAGGAAGAACCAATATTGTCAAAATGGCTATACTCCCAAAACTACTCTGCATATTCAACGCAATCCCGATTGAAATCCCAACAGCATATTTCACACATCTAGAGAAAAACATTCAAACTTTCATCTGGAACCACAAAAGACCTAGAATAGCCAAAGCAATTCTAAGCAACAGGAACATGGTGGAGGGTATCACAACTCCGAACCTGAAACTATACTATAAAGCCACTGTGATAAAAACTGCGTGGTATTGGCAAAGTAACAGACACGAGGATCAATGGAGTAGACTAGAAGATCCAGAAACTACGCCAGATACACTGAGCCACCTCATCTTTGACAAAGGAGCCAAAAATCCTCAATGGAGGAAAGATAGCCTCTTTAACAAATGGTGCTGGAAAAACTGGGCTTTAACTTGCCAAAGGCTAAAACTAGATCTAACTCTTTCATTGTGTACCCAGCTAAAATCAACGTGGATAAGAGATCTAAATATTAAAACAGATACTCTAAACCTACTACAAAACAGGTTAGGTAAAACTCTTGAAGACATTGGCTTAGGGAAAGACTTCCTGAACAAAACTTCTATAGCACAGAAAATGGCTGAGGAAATCAACAAATGGGACCTCATTCTTTTAAAAAGCTTCTGCACAGCAAAGGAAACCACCTACAGTGCCAACAGGCAACCAACAATGTGGGAAAAAATCTTTACCAGCTGTTCCACAGATAAAGGGCTACTATCTAGAATATATAAAGAGCTCAAAAAAATCAGCCCACCCAAATTTAATGACGCAATTAAAAAATGAGCATCTGAAATGAATAGATATTTTTTTCAGAGGAAGAAGTAAGAGCAGCTAAGAAGCATATGAAGACATGCTCAACATCATTAGTCATTGGAGAGATGCAGATGAAAACAACATTGAGATTTCATCTCACACCACATAGAATGGCTGCCATTTCAGAATCAGCCAACGGCAAATGTTGGCGAGGCTGCGGAGAAGAAGGAACCCTTCTCCAGTGTTGGTGGGACTGTAGACTCGTGCAACCCCTGTGGAGATCAGTTTGGAAAATCCTCAAAAAGCTAGGATTGGCGGTCCCATTTGACCCGACCATTGCCCTGCTAGGTATATACACACAAGAATTAAAAGACTCATATCACAGTGACATATGTGCACCCATGTTTATAGCAGCCCAATTTGTGATTGCTACGTCTTGGAAACAACCGGAATGTCCATCAACTGGAGACTGGATAAAAAAGCTGTGGTTCTTCTACAGAATGGGGTATTACTCTGCCATAAAAAATGATAAGTTTGAATCATTTCTACTTAAATGGACTTACCTTGAGAATATCTTCATATGGGAAATAAATAGGGCACAGATAGGTACATATCACATCTTTTCTCTGGTATGAGAAAATAAAGATGTAAATGAGTCCTAGTATTGTATATTATATATTGTGAAATAGAAAATGCTCAATGTAAAATAGGGTGAAAGGGGAAAATGTTGAGATTGTAACAAAAAAGTAAGGAAACAAATTTTATATATATGGGGGGGTGGTAGGGTGGGTACGGCTATGGGAAAATATGAGAATTAAGTTGTGTCTTATACTGGTACAAATCTCCATTATGGAGTACAATCATAATGTGTATATTTAATGTACCAATAAGGATAAAAAAATTAAAACGAGCTGCCTGCTTCCATGCCAACCACGTAGCTGATGCCCAAGGACACTCTAGGTAAAGTGGGTGCAGTCAAGCCCACCAGAACCTCAGGTGGTGCCAATAGACATCAGAACCCAGAGCTAGGACCTACCTGCTTCCACACAAACTTCACCACGGATATCCAGGGATACTCTAGATAAACTGGGTGCACCTGAGTGCACAAGAACCTCAAGCAGTGCAATTAGGCACCTGTGCCTGGGGCTGGGGCCTGCCGCCCTCCGCTACCCAGTACTTTTTAACCAAGGTGATGTGCCTGCTTTGTTTGAGTGTCTTCCATGGTGTGCCAGAACTAGGGTTATTTAAGGCTCATTGTAGACCCAAGAAGAACAACTAGGAAATACTGATATTTTAAGCATCCTAAATTTTAGGAAGAAAGAGACTTGAAACAAACATCTACAGACAACAGAGCAGGTTAAAGCCAAAGTCAACAGCAGTGACAAAAGTTCAGAGGTGAGGAAAAGTTCAAACTTTCAAATGCAAAGATCTTCACCTGAAAGTAATATAGGGGGAAGGCAAATGGAGAAGTGTGAAACTCAATCATCAGGATTCTGAGATGGTAACCAAAGCAGCTCTAGTGAAATGGAAATCAGAACTGATCTCTGAGATGAAAACAAAGGTACTGTACATAGTTAATGATATGATTAATAAAGCTAAAGAGGAAATCATGGAGTTGATTGAATCCAACATACAAAAGCAATGGAAGATGATAAACACCTACAAGTAGAGGTCCAGGAAATCAAGAAGGGAAAGTGAAGGTTGGGCAATAGAATGAATATAGCAGAAGACTGAATTTCAGACCAAGAAGACAGGATCACAGCCAATTAACAGGAAAGGCATAATGTATGGAAAATGGCAAGGGATCATGAGAAATCTATCCAACAACTTCTAGATGATTCAAAGAAGAATAACATAAGATTGATTGGAGTCACTAAGAAAGCAGGAAGCAATACAAATGACAAACAAATAAACAAACAAACAAAACTGTTTACAGAGATAATGGCAGAAACTTATCAGGAAAAGGAAAAGAATATACATACAAGTGTATGAAGCATATAGAGCTCCACATGGCCATGATATGAAAAAAATCTATACCTAGGTATATAATTATAAAGGTTCCAGATATCCAAAAAGAGAATGAAATACTAAAAGCAGCCAAAGAAAAGAAAACAATTACATACCAAAGGAAACCCATAAGGATCATAACAGACTTTCCAACCCAAACACTTAATTCAAGAAAAGCCTGAAGTGAAGTGTCTCGAGCATTGAAGGAAAACAATTTCTAACCCAGACTGATCTATCCTGCCAAGTTATCCTTAAAAATTAGGGGGGAAATGAGATACTTCCATGAAAAAGAGCACCAGAAAAATTTCACAAATATAAAACTTGCACTCCAAAACTTTCTAAAGGATATCTTGGAGAAAAACAATGAAAGTTACAAACCCATGAGACCCAACAGAGTCAACCAATTGGGCCAAATAAGAACTGATTTAAAAAGAGCAAAAGCAAAGAATAAAAGAGCCAAGAAAGGGAAAACAGAACAGTACTATGTCTATCTATATCAGTCATAACCATTAATGTCAACGGACTCAAAACACCAATCAAGAGATATAGACTGGAAGAATGAATCAAGAAGCAGGATTCTACAATCTGCTGCATTCCAGAAACACCCAAAGAAAGTCACAGAATGAAAGTAAATTGATAGAAAACAGTTCTCCATGTGACAGGAAACTGCAGAAAAACAGGAGTGGCTATCCTAGTTGCAGACAAGATAGATTTCAAGCCAAAACTGACATAGCAGACAAAAAAAGGACACTATCTTCTCATACGGGGAACAGTCTAAGACAGAGAAATAACAATCTTAAATATTTATGCACCAAATTCTAATGCATCCAAATATATAAAGCAAACATTAATGGATATGAAAAACCAGATAAACACCAATACAATAATAGTTAGGAGCTTCAATATCCCACCGTCACAAAGAGACAGATTGACTGGGCAGAAAATCAATAAGGAAATATGTGAGCTAAACCAAACTTTTCAACAAATGGACTTAATAGATGCCTACAGAGTATTTCATCCCACAGAGTAAGAATTTGCATTCTTCTCAGCTGCTCATGGATCATTCTCCAAAACAGACCATGTGCTGGTTCATAGAACAGATTTAAGTAAATGCGAAGGAATTGAAGTTATCCCCCGAATACTGTCAGACCATAGAGTTTTGCAATTGAAGCTGAATAGCAAAATAAATAACAGGATCCTCACAAACACATACAAATTCTACAACACTCTATTTACCAACCAATGGATCACAGAAGAAATTAGAAGAGTTTTTACAATAAAATGATAACCCCAGTACAACATATAGGAATTTATGGGACACGATGAAAGCAGTTCTACAAGGAAAGTTCACAGCAGTGAATGCCTACACCTGGAAAACAGCAAGCACAAATAAACAATCTAATGCTGAACCTCAAGCTACTAGAAAAAGAGGAAAAAAGGCAAATCCAAAGCTCATACTAGGCAAGAAATTATAAGGGTCAGAACAGAAACTAATGCAACAGAGACTAAGACAATAATAATAATAATAAAAGAGTTTGTTCTTTAAAAGGATAAACAAAAGTGACAGATCCTGAGCCAACCTTAACAAACAAAGGAAGGAAAAGACTAACATACATGCTCTTAGGAATGAAAGTGAGAAATTACTGAGGAAGTCCAGATGATAATAAGCACCTACTTTGAAAATTTGTCCTTCAAGAAAATGGAAAAAGTAGAAGAAATAGATTTCTATATACATACGAACTTCTGAAGTTGAGTAAAGAAGATATAGAAATGTTAAGCACCCCCATATAAATCTGTGAAATTGAAAATGTAATAAAAAAGCCTACCAACAAAGAAAAGCACTTGTCCTGATGGTTTTATTGCTGAATTTAAAAAAAAATCTTTTAAGAAGAATTAGTGCCACTACTTCTCAAACTCTAATGAAATTGAAAGGGAAACAGTATTCCCAAATTCATTTCTGGAAGCAACCATTACCTTGATTCTAACAGCAGAGAAAGATCCAATCAAAAAAAAAAAAAAAAAAACACTACAGGCCAATCTCTCTAATGAACATTGATGCAAAAATCCTCAACAAGATACAGGCAAACATGGGCTGGGGATATATCTCAGTGTTTCCAGTGCCTGTCTTGCAAGCGCAAGGGCCCAGGTTCAATCCCCGGTAGCCACATAACAATACTGGGCGTGGAGACTCACCCCAGCAGCAATCAGTACCACATACCATAGTGCCAGGGCATGGTGGCTCATGCCTGTAATCCCAGCACTTGGGAGGCAGAGGCAGGAGGACTGCTGTGATGTGAGTTTGAGACTGAGCTCAGGGCCAGCCTGAACCACAAAGCAAGATCCTGTCTCAAAACAAACAAAACAAAAACAAACAAACAAACAGACAAAAACTTAAAAAAAAAAAGATACAGGCAAACAAAATACAGAGAATCATCAAAAAGATCATACACCCTGACCAAGTTGGATTCATCCTAGGAATACAAGGGTGGCTCAACATATGTAAATAAATAAATATAATACACTGTATTAACAAACTCAAGTACAAAAACCATATGGTCATCTCAACTGATGCAGAAAAAGTGTTTGACAAAACACAACACTTATTAATGATCAAAACCCTACAGAAAATTTGAATGAATGGACTTTATCTCAAAGTAATGAAAGCTATTTATGAGAAACCAACAACAGCATCATTCTAAATAGCTAAAAACAAACATTTCACACTAAGATCAGAAACAAGACAAGGATACCAGTTCTGTTCAGTGTAGTGCTGGAAACATTAGCCACTGTAATTAGTAAAGAGAAAGAAAGAAAAAAAAATAAAGATAGGAAATGAAGACATTAAAATGACATTATTTGATGATGATATGATACGCTCTACAGAGGATCCTAAAAACTCAATCAAAATGCAGCTAGACTTAAATGCCAAGGTTAGGAGTGTAGCTAGATACAAGGCTAGTGCTCAAAAATCAATAGGTTTTATATACACAAACAACAGATACAATGAGAGAGAAATTGGAGAGTCAATCCTTCTCACAATAGCATCCAAAAAAACGAAATATCTAGGAATCCATCTAGCAAAGGAGGTGAAAGATCTCTACTCTGAAAACTACAGCACTTTGAAAAAGGAGATAGAAGAAGATATCAGAAATGGAAAGATATACCTTGCTTCTGGATACAAAGTACCAATATTATCAAAATGGCTATAGTCCCACACCTATTATATAGACTCAATGCAATCCTGATTGAAATCCAAACAGCATATCTCACAGATCTAGAGAAAATAATCCAAAAATTCATCTGGAACCACAAAAGGCCTAGAATAGCAAAAGCAATTCTAAGCAAGGACATAGTGGAGAATATTATGAGCCTCAACTTGAAACTGTACTACACAGTCACCTTGATAAAACCTGCTTGGTTCTGGCAAAGTAACAGACCAGAGGATTAGTGGAGTAGATTAAAAGATCTAGAAACTAACCCAGGTGCACTAAGTCACCTCATCTTTGACAAAGGAGCCAAAAACCCTTAGTGGAGGAAAGATGGCCTCTTTAACAAATGGTACTGGAAAAACTGGGCTTTAACCTACCAATGACTAAAGCTAGACATAGCTCTTTCACTGTGTAGGAAGCTAAATCAAAGTGAATGAAAGACCTAAAAACAGAAATACTAAACCTTCTGCAGAACAGTTTAGTAAAACTCTTGAGGACATTGGCTTAGGGAAAGACTTCATGAACAAAACCTCTATAGCATAAGAATTGGCAGAAGAAATCAACAAATGGAATCTCATCCTATTGAGAGGCCACTGCATAGCAAAGGAAATCATCAGCAGAGTGAAAAGGCAACCAAAAATGTGGAAAAGAATCTCTACCAGCTGTTTACTGGACAAAGAACTCCTATCTAGAATATATAAGAAGCTTAAACAAATCAGCCGACCCAAATCTAAACACCCAATTCAAAAATGAGTATCTGAAATGAACAGACAATGTTCAGAGGAAGAAGTAAAAACAGCTGAGAAGCATATAAAGAAGTGCTTAACATCACTGGTCATTGGAGTGATACTGGTGAAACCAACACTGAGATTTCATTTCACTCCACAAAGAATGGCTACTATCTCAGAATTAGCCAGCAGCCAATGTTGGCAAGGCTGTGAAGAAAAAAATAAAACCCTTCTCTACTGTAGGTAGGAGTGTAGACTCGTAAAAACCCTGTGGAGATTAGTGTAGCGATTCCCCAAAAACCTAGGGTTAGAGGTCCCATTTGACCCTGTTATTCCTCTGCTAGGTATATACACAAAAGAATTGAAAGATTCATATCACAGCGACATATATGCTCATATGATAGCAGCTCAATTTGTGATAGCTTCATCTTGGAAACAACCAAACTGTCCATCAGCTGGAGACTGGATAAAGAAGATGTGGTTCTTTTATAGAATGGAGTATTACTCTGCCATAAAAAATGATAAGATTGAGTAATTTATACTCAAATGGATGTATCTTCAGGATATCCTTGAAAGTGAAATAAATAGGTTACACATGTTTGACGATTGTATCTTTTCTATGTTATGAGAAAATGAAGATCTAAATGAGTTCTAGTGTATATAGTAGATACTGTGAAACAGAAAATATTTAAAACAAAATAGGGTATAGGTATAAGTGACAAGGGAGAAAATAATGTAATGGCAATAAAAAAGAAACAAAGCTTATGTATATAGGGGGCGGAGGTTGTAGGGTAGGTAAGGGAATGGGGAAAAAAATGAGAATTAATTTGTCATATACTGGTCCAAATTCTCAATGTTGAATGCAATCATATGTGTATATATAATGTGCAGTAAAAATTTGAATTAAAAGGTTAAAATGTTTTTAAATTGATTGTATTGGTACGTTTTGTATACACATTATGATCACATTCAACATTGAAAGCTTTTGCCTATACATAACATGTCTTGATTCTCATTTTTTTCCTATTCCACTGTTCTCCTTACAACCCTTTCCCCTGATATATAAATAAGCTTTGTTTCCTTTTTTAAACCATCACATTTTGAGCAGGGGCTGGGTATTTATCTCAGGGCACCAAACTGCCTCCAAAGTGCAAAGTCCTGAATTCAATTCTGGTATTGGATAAAAAAGAAAATGTATTGAGCATAGGGAACATGTCTGGAATGAAGGAAATAGTACATAATTTGATTTTTAAAATGTTTAGGATAATGCATAAAATGTTCACGAGCATGGCTCTTTCCTATGTTTTCTATGTTACACAACCTAGAATATCTTTTGCAATTAGAGTGCAATCATAATTTGAGTATAAATTACATTTAATGTAATTAATAAATTACATTTAAATTACATTTAATAAGACCAATAGATAACATCTCAAAATTGAAGTATTTCACTTGTGGTATTTCTCTTATTCTAAGATATTTATATATGTATTGTGATTTTGATTTTATCTCACATGATTTTATTTATTATCTTTTTTTCTTATTTTCCTCCTCATCTTTCTCTGTTTCTTTAATTATTTTAGATATTCTCTTGGGAACTCTTGAAACTTTTAGACTTCAATTATAACTGTTCATAGACTTCATAATTGTCAGTGTTAATTTTTAAAGACTGCTTCTAAATGTTGTTTAAATTTTTCTACATTTAAACACATTTCCTCATTTTGAAATGGGTGTTTCTGGATAGTAGTGCTGAGAAGCAGAGATTCTGTAAAGACTAGGAAGACTCTCAAACACCTGGAACCAAAAGAACCCTGTTGTTTCTCTCTTTGAACCAGTCCACCATATATCATTTTCTGTCCTGGCAGTTATCAGCCTCTCTCCTGTTACCAAAATTGAATCTCCTTATTTTGTTTGATTAAATTCATTAAATTTCTGTTAGTTTTGGAATATATGGAATTTGAAAGGAACTTCTAAGCCTCATGTGTTGATGCACAAATGTAACCCTGCCATTCCATAAGGCTGAGGCAGGAGGCTTGCAGATTTGAGCCCGCCCTAGAAATTTTGTGAGTTTGCAGAATCATGAGTCAAAATAGAAACTAAAATATAAAAATGGCTAGTAATGTAGCTCACTGTGAAAGCCAGTGCCAAAAAAAGGAAAGAGAGGAAGAATAGAAGGAAGGAAAAAAGAAAGGAAGGAAGGAAGATCCAGATTTCTTTCATTTATGTATTTATGTCTTTACAAAAAAAGTATTCCCACACATCTTACTATGCTCCTCCAGAACAGCTTCTGATGTGATTTTAGCCTAGTTCTTTCATTGATGTGAATACATGGAGTATATGAGGATATCAGTGCATTTAATCACCTTCAAGGAAAATGACATTAGATGTTATAACATTCTTACTATTGAATTTTGTGACATTTTAATTATTTCATAATGTTTAATGTTTTGTTCTGTTTCATCTTGTGAAAAGAAAGACTAAAAAATTTACATCTGAAATTTTCTACTTATATTTTCCACATATCATTTTTACACATATGTGTTATTTTGTAGCAAGATCTATTTGATCTTTTGGAAACCAAAATGAGCCAGCCATGGAAATATCTTCTGTTAAATACTCCATGTCATTCCCCACCCCAGCCCTCACTCCTTCAGCTCATGTGGGCACATTTGCTGGAAGGTTTGGGATATATCACCACTGTTTCATTGATCTCAGCCACAGAGAGATCACATTATTTACAGTGTACAAACTTATTTGGTACTGTATGCTTTCAAAATTACTACTTTCATGTATGGCCTAACTTATTAAAAATAACCTAAAATTTCTCCATGGACATATATGATTGAACATATGCATTGCATTGCCTAGTTTGTACAATTATGAGCAAGTTTTCTTTAACAATGACTTGGAAATATATATTTATACATGTATAGGCCAAGAAATAAATGTATGCATCCATTTCATCTGGTCAGAAGGGAGAAACTGTACAGTAATTTTGAGTTAAGTGGAATACATCTTCATTTGTAAACTATGATAAAGTGTTCACAGGGTATAAGAAATGTACATATGGTGCTTTACCTCTGTGAGAAAATACATAAGGAAAGACAGATGGGGAAACCTTCCCCAAGACTGAGTTCAGACAAATTAACATCAAGTTTAGGCCAAAATGTGTCTGTTGTACTTTGGTAAATTGAAAAAGGAAAAAAAAAAAGAGAGAAGAAAAGAAACTTTTGGAGAATATGGCAAGGAATCAGCAGGGGTGTCATGAGAATGCAATGGTGAGGTCCCTAAGCAGAGGGTGCAGTGAGCCAGGACAGATAGCACAAGATGAACAGTATGAACCAACTCTGCCCAAGAAAGCTATTGGAGTCTCCAAAGGAAGATGATTTTCTGGAGCCATCAGTACGCCTTTCGCTCAGGGGTTTCTCTGATGGAAGGTATGCGATCATCAGCTTATGAATGACCTCAGCAAACCCAAAAGCCACTGAAACTGAACTTAGACCAAATATTTCTAACTCAAAATCTAAAACTAAATCTAAATAACTGACCCAGAAATGTTCTCTTGATCAGAGTTTTAGCATTCCTCAAATTTTAATTCCTTAGAAAATTGCTCAGGCTGTATAAAATTACTTTCTTAACATTTTATAACACATTTATTTTTTGAGACAGGTTCTCACTTTGTGATTCAGGCTGGCCCTGAGCTCAGCCTCAAACTCACATCACAGAATCCTCCTGCCTCTGCCTCCTGAGTGCTGGGATTATAGGCATGAGCCACCACACCCAGCACTGTGGTATGTGGTACTGGTTGCTGCCGGGCATGAGTCTCCAAGCCCAGTACTATATGTGGTTAACTGGGGAATGGAACCCAGGCCCTTGCACTTGTAAGGCAAGTGCTGAAACCACTGAGCTAAATCCTCAGCCCCCACATTTGTATTTTTAATACAAAGGAAAAATATTAAAGATATTTGTTACAAAAAATTATTTTTAAAAAAATGTTTTCCTTGGGCCAAGGATTTAATTCAGTGGCTCTGGCATCTGCCTTGCAAGTGTAAAGGCCCAGATTTCATTCCTGGTAACCACATACAATACTGGGTATGAAGACTCATGCCCACAAGCAATCAGCACCGCATACCACATGGCAGGTGTGGTGGCTTATGTCTGTAATCCCAGCACTTGGTGGGCAGAGAGAGGAGGATTGCTGAGAGTTCAAGGATGATCTCAAGGCCAGACTAGATAACAAAAGTGAGATCCTTTCTTAAAAAAAACAAAAACAAAAACAAAAAACAAAAAAAAAAAAAAGAAAGAAAGAAAAGACAATGTTTTTCTTGACTGCTTTATATAATCTCAAAGTTCAAAATCATTTTTAATTAAAAATAAATCTAAAGAAAGAATGTACTATCCAAATTTTCATTAATGTACTTTCTGATGCAGTATTAAAATATGCCAAATTTATCATAATAATTTTTACTAAACATTCTAACGTATACCCAGTACTAAATATATACCTTCTACTGTTTCAATAATGTAATTTTTGTAACCTTTTTGCTGTGAAGTTTTGTTGATTTAGATTAAAAATAGAAATTATAATGTTAGTTTCATTACTAACACCTACTTTAATGTCTTCATGACATGCTCTGCTAGCTCTGAGATATGAAGTAATCCATTTAACTTTGTAACATTAAAACTAGAGTGACTCATATCTCTTCTTCAGTGATATATTTTTCTAAACCTAACACTAATTTAAAGACAGCGATGCATTTTTCTATGTGATGAATATAAAAATTCCTGAATTTGTTGACCATTCAGAAAAATTTGAAAAAAAAAAGTTCATTATCACTGGCCATTAGAGAAGTGACATATTAATTCAACCCTGAGATTCCACGTGACTCCATAAATGATGAAGTACATCAAAACATTAAATAACAAATGCTGCTGAGCCTATGGGCAGGAGAAACTTTTCTACATTGTTGTTGGGATGCAAGCAAGTGTAGTCCCTATAAAGATCAATGTGAAGAGCCCCCAAAGACCTAACAGGAAGTAGAGAAGTTGGTTTTAAATGAGAAGAGGTATAAGAACATGAAGGGAGGGAGAGGAAGGAATGAAAATGGATGAACAAAAGAGAAATAAAAAACATAGAAATAAAGTTTTTGAGAATGGGATGGGGAACAAGATTTGGATAGAGGAGGGATGGGTGGGAGGGGAAGGAAGCATGTTAAATGTGTTGTATGAATGTACAGTCTTCTCCACAGTAAATGCAGTCATTATCCACTGCAAACATGCACTAGCCAAAAGAGAGAAAACCTCTAACAGGAATTCCATTTGATCTAACTACTCAATTCTAGATATCTCTCAAACATTAAAGATATCATATTGCAGTGATCCAGGATACTTACGCATGTAGTAATACATTTCATAGTAAATAAATATAGGAAGCAGCTTATATATCTGTTCACAGATGAGCAGATTTAAAAACTATTTATACACAATGGAGTACTACTTTTCCATTAAGAAGTATAAACTTTGATTCATGTTAGGAATAGATGCACAGTCAGATCATAATGTTAAGTGAGGAGAAATCAAAAACACAAGATTAAATGTCACTAAATTTTCTTACATGAAAAACCAAAGTATAAAGAACAAAGCAAGAGACTACCCAAAAGCAAGTCAGGAGGTACATCTTTTTGTAATAAGGAGATCAAAAGCTTGAGGATGGGGTAGGGAGAGTAGGGAAAGGGAATGAAAAAAGATTTGAGCTGTGCTTTATACATTCACCAACCGCTCACGAGGAATGTAGTTATAAATTCAAGTACGTCCTAATCCAAAATAAACACTGAAAAAGAGAGAGAAAATATTGATTACAAAATTTGGGATACAATTGACTTCTGCTGTAAATCTTGCAAATATTGCTATATCTGAGTCATTAAACAGAAGGACTTTTAGCCCCTCAGGATGACTGGTACCATTTTTGTCATTACTAATTGTGCTTTGGTTTGTTCTCTGCTTATATCCGATACAATTGTCTCTCAGATTATTTTATTTTTTACAATAAAATTATGATGCTAGCAAAAGAGACAGACAGAGAGGGAGAGAGAGAGAGAGGGAGAGAGAGAGAGAGAGACTGAAGATGGACTGGAGCACAAATACCCACCTCTCTGATTATCGCTGCCCTTTTCTGTGTGTAGCCTGAGGACTGAGCTCTCAGCAGGCTGCCCCCGCCTGCACCTGTCTCCTCCACTTGTCTGTGAAGATTCCACAATTTGAGAGCTTTAGAACATTTGGTCTTGATGACTGTAAATAGCCAGAATTATGAGAGAAGTAAATAGCCTAAAATCTCAGCATCATTGAGTCAAATCTATTTATACCTACTTTTACCAAAAAAGGTTGGAAACCAGCCCTCAAAGTGGCTTCTCTCTGAAGACCTAATTCCCAGAACTGAAGGAACAAACATCTCCGTGGTCAAAGATGAACAGCTGAGTGCTTTACTTGAGCTATTCAGTGGGAACAATTTTGGCAAGAACAATTTAGGGGAAAATTTATAAAAGTTGAAACATATTCTGGTTTTTCAAGAGTGGGTTAGAATGGATTAGTAAGAATTTCTTTAAAGTTATTTTAAAGTGGAATAGTCACAAGTCACAAGGATGGGTGTTATTCCAGGATCATTAGAATTGTGGTATGTTCCTTACACATTTAGTACTAGAAAAGTGCTACATTAAAATGTTCAATTTGTTTGACATGATTTTTTTAAACTGATTTGGGCAAGATATTGAACTTCAGTTGAATATCTTTTATGGAATCTTTTGGTGTTTCCAAAACTTTCAAAAGTTGGGTTTAAGAAGTCTTTGTAGTCTTTTCAAATTCTAAATTGATCATTTCAGAGTTTTTTTCTTTCTTCCAATTTTCAAAAGCCTCCCCTCATTCCCAGCTGAAAAAGAGTGATGTTTGATATCTTTGTCTCTACTTCAAATTATAGTGCTGGAAAAAAATATGCCTAAGTAAATCAATAGTGTATGTTAAAGGAAAAGAAAATCCTCTGCATTGGAAAATGTAGTTTACTTTTCATTGACTTTTTTATGCTTCAACATATATTCCAATTTTCTCTGATGGAAAAGAGATATGTACATAGGCAAAGGGACTGGCCTCAAGCAGAGGGAGGATCAATCATAGCATTAGTGGTTCATTTCCCAGGATGAAGGCTTTATGAATTCATTAAGACTCAGGCTAAACAATTCTTACATAGAGAAAGAATTAAGGACAAAACTATTAAACTTTAAAATGAATTAATTTATTAGACTATCTACAAAGTTTCTCAAAATGCAGTTGTGTGTGTTCCATGAAGATTTTAATACCAAGAGGAGATATATGTACAGGTAAATCTTAGATGTATCTGTCTGCCAGAAGTTTGAGGAGAGGTTGTTATGCACATCAACAGAGAGGAGGCTTATATCAAGGGAAATGTGTTAGTATGCCATGTTGTTCATACTTTTTCTAACTTTTGTATATGCTTTTTATCATAACTGTCACTCTTCTATCCAATATATGTAATATATATATATATATATATATATACACACATACATATATATACATATATATATTTCTAATTTACTATCATTACTAGATTCTCCTAATTTCTCATTCTTTTCCTAATCCTGCTCTCCTCAAATATATTACTTCCTTCATCCCTTTTCTAGAATGCTTTTTCTAAAATACAGATGATGTACTACTCTAGAAAATCTGCATTTTTGTATAGTAGAGAACACTTGTACTTTATTCTCATTCCATTCTTTTTCTTGCCACTTTTACCAATAGTATCAACTATCTTGAATACCCTGAAACAACCTTTTGCATGTGATTTTACAGTAGCCCAGATGACCCTTTCCATCCTTTCATTTTTCTCCTTGTGAAGTGGTCTGATTCAGAGTGCATACTGGAGATGAAACCCAAGGTCTTTGTAGTGAGCTACATTGCTAGGCCCTCTTTTTATTTTTATTTTTTTACATTTAGAAGAATCTTATGAAGTCTCTAAACTGCCCAGGATGGGCTCTAGTCTATAATCCTCTTGTCTGAGCCCTCAGAGTTCTGGGATCAACTCTTCTGCAGTCACAGAAAAAATATATTCTACTAAATAGAAATATTTTGTTTCCCCAAAGGCACAATAATCAAAATATTTCATTCCACTTTTAATGTAACTTCATTAGTTTATTATAAAAGTTTATCACAAATATTAGATTAAATATCTACACTCGATATTACATTTGCCTTAACATTTTCCGTTGTGTGCATTATGTCCTCTTCGCTAAAGTTACTGGGTTCTGAAACATGTCATTATCTAACTGAAAAAATAAAGAAATGTATAATTCTTAGCCTAATACTCACGAATATTTGTTTAGAAATTCAAATTATCAGATTATAAATTTCTTCCATCTCCTGATCTGATACATGATTATATGATGCATGAGTAAAAATTCAGACTTGGAGAATACTCAAAACTTTCTAAAGTTGACTATTAGGCAGTTGGGAAACTGTCCCCACTTCCTTGAGAGGAAAGCTCTGAGACTGGTATTTTTTTTTTAAATTGAAATCTTTATTGGTACGTTACATATACACATCATGATTGCATTCAACAATGAGAATTTGTACCAGTATATGACACAACTTAATTCTCATTTTTTTCCCATAGCCCTAACCACCCTACCATCCCCACCCCCTACATACATAAACTTTGTTTCCTTTCTTTTTTGTTATAATCTCATTATTTTTCCCCCTTCACCCCATTTTGCTTTGAGTATCTTCTATTTCACAATATATAACATACATTCTAGAACTCACTTACATCTTTATTTTCTCATACCAGAGAAAAGATATGATATTTACACATCTGTGACCTATTTATTTCACTTATGAGGATGTCCTCAGTGTACTTCCATTTAAGTATAAATGATTCAAACTTATCATTTTTATGGCAGAGTAATACTCCATTGTGTACAATAACCACAGCTTTTTTTATCCAGTTGATGGACATTTGAGTTGTTTCCAATATTTAACAATCACAAACTAAGCTGCTATAAACAGGGGTGCACATACATCACTGTGATATGAGCCTTTTAACTCTTGTGTGTATATACCTAGCAGAGTGGGATTGGTGATTGGTATTATTATGCAGAATAAGTATTGGAGAGTGTTCTGGGAAAAATTTCTGAGCAGATTGGGAGAAGTAAGATTATGTACAAAGGTAGCTGAATTTTGATGTATTTTAAAAAATTGAATTCACAGGTACTCTAGAGCTTGTGTAAACAAGCTCTCAGACTGGCAGCAGGGAACTGAACTACATAGACCACTCCGCAGGGGTGTCAAGGAAAGGAGTGTAAACCTGGGTGAGACTGCACCTTTACTTCGAGCAGCTTTTGGAAAGAGCTGCAGGGTCACCTGTCAGCAGTGGCCCCTCCAGCAGGTAGGGCAATGGATTCCTCCATTGAGGCATCTGGCAGAGCAGACAGCACACTGTAGCCTCCAACCCTCTTCTGCTTTTAGAAATTGTTTAAGGAACTGCTGTCCTGACAACTCATTTACCTAAAGTTCTGTTTCTGATGACGTTGATGCTTTTCCAGGAAGGTGTCGCTGACATCTGAATATCTGTTCATTCTTACGGTGCAATTCTGTTTGGTTTTTTAAAGTATATCTTCACCTCTTCTGTGCTGTAGTCTCTGGCTTTTATCTTGTTTTTATGAGCAGCAGCTTCACAGAAATAATTGGAAAAGGTAATCATTTAGCACTGCACTAAAACAGATAGCTCACAAATAAGTACAATTAAGCTCTTGCATTTATTTACAGGCTGCTGTTAAGATAATTAAAGAGAGAAAGTAATATTGTGTTTAGACAAACAGTGGGAGGAAGAGCTTAGGCTTGTAGAACAAATTAAGCCATGAGAATATGCTTTACTGAAAAATATGACTCTTATCGACATATGTTTTCACTTAACTGCACTGACTAAAGCAATTTTGGCTGATGGTGACTCCTGGCTCTTTACATCCATCACTATCTTGTTGTTACTGCAGAATTTTTAATAAACACACTCTGTGCCATGTTGATTTCGGACAAACATCATACAGAAGCCAATAAGGACAATTGTTGAGGTGAAAGAGATCATTCTACAAGAGAGTAAATTATCAGCTTTGTAATGTTATTTATGGGAAATGGGACATTTAGGATCTCAGAAGTTTTTCACTTGAAGGATCAAGTTGGTTACCAGAGAGATATTAAAGAACAGCTGTCTTATGGGAATACTCCCCTGTCAGAAGAAGCAGAAATAAGACTAAAGGCAAATTGTATGTCTTAGAGGCTGGACTATTCAGTGATTCATTGTATGTATTCTGCTCTAAGCATGTGTGTTTGACTTAACCCTTCCTTTCACTAGAGACGCCACCGATGGCAGCCTGGACTGCCTGCATTGATCCTGGACTGAGGATCCCAAGGACCTCAGGAACATTAAGGTACATGGTGCCTCTAACACAGTTTCAAATGCAAGATGGTTATTTTTTTGCTACTGTAACTTTCCATTATGGCCACATGTTGTGTGCTGATATGTTCACTGCTCCTCACTGTACCTGTTTTTGTCTCATCTACATTGCCTTATGACCTGTTTTAACAGTGTCGCGTGCAAAGATATATATATATATATATATATATATATATAGTAACAAAATTATATACTTGATTTAGATATAAAATATACATGATGCGGGGCCAGGGATATAGCTCAGTGGTTCCGGCACCTGTCTTGCAAGAGCAAAGACCCAGGTTCGATCCCCGGAAACCACATAACAATTCTGGGCATGGAGACTCACCCCAGCAGCAACCAGTACCACATACCACAGTGCCGGGCATGGTGGGTTCATGCCTGTAATCCCAGCACTTGGGAGGCAGAGGCAGGAGGATTGCTGTGATGTGAGTTTGAGGCTGAGCTCAGGGCCAGCCTGAACCACTAACGAGACCCTGTCTAAAACAAACAAACAAACAAACTATATATATGATGCATTCAAAATAAAATGCTTAAACAGAATATTTTCCCCAAAAGAAGGCAAACAGTTCTCTCTCATTCTTATGCATATATGCATAAAATCCAACTTATTTTTGCAACTTTTGCTACCTATATAGCAACAGGCAAAGACACCTGATATTAAAATCTATATTCCACTGAAAAGGGGGGCATTCCAGAACCTTCTAAATCAGACCAGTGTTTTGACATCTGTAACACACTGTTTTGCCTATCCTTAGCATCCTATGTTGTACATTAATGAGATAACTTAGGATAAATCAGTTCAAGTACTGTATTTTCAAAATATCGACTAGAAAAAGTAGTGTGTGATGATATCTAATTGCTTATGCACAATAGGAGTGTGTGGTATTACCTTTCCAGAAGGCCCCTGTGTTAAAGAGAACTTCTTTTTAATTTATTTCATCAGTGCACTTTTGCAGTGTATCCAGTTTGCAATCATCTTTAGGGAATGAGCTGTGTACGAAATACAGTGTGATCCCTTTCTATTAGTTCTCTTCCTTTTTGGCTTCTTCCCTCTTCTTCTAAATCTCCTTTCCTAAATCTCATTCTTGTTCACACTATTATTCTTGTCTTATGTTTATAACATATACTATGTACACTAAATGAAGTTATTAGGTTTCTGTATATAGCATATTTTTAATATACTCATTTCCTCATCTCTTCCCTTACTCTGATCACCCTTGGTCACTAGGACCACTTTCCATTTGCTAAATATGATTTCTAAATTCAGGCCTGGACTGTTTCATTTATATTGAAGAGACTTTCATTTATATTGAAGTGACTCTCCAAATGCAAATTGATGATGATCTCCTTATTTACTGGACTTTGTATTGAGTTGACTACTACATGTGTGTGTATATTGTCTATAAACTCACAGCAGGCTCCCAAATGTTTTTCATATTTTGTTGATCATGTTGAAGTAATGTTTGCCATTATTTTGTCCTTAACTGACTCAATCTTTCTCTGCTTACATACACCTTTACGACCTGATGACTGTACTTTCATTTAATTTACTTCTTGGTGGTCCTTTACCTCCATCTCTTACAGAGGTAGAATCAATGAGACTCCAGAAAACTAAGGAGCATTTTGATAAAACAGTACAGTAAATGATTAAAGGCACTAGTTTCCTTTTTAGTAAATTTAGAATATTGGGCCATGGATTTAGCTCAGTGGTTCCGGCCCCTGTCTTGCAAGCGCAAGGATCTGGGTTTGATTCCCCAGTAACCACATGACAATACTGGGAGTGGAGACTCATGCCCAGCAGCAATCAGTACCATATACCAGCGCTGGGCATGGTGGCTCACGCCTGTAATCCTCAGAACCCCAAATAAAACAATATAACTAGGATCTAAATTAGGGAATGAGCTGGGGAAAAAGTTGTAATTTAAAAATTGTAATTTGACAGAACTGTATGAGAGGTAGAGATACTGAACAAAGAGTGAGACAGAGACAGTAAAGTATATATACTGCATTCCTCAGTCAGAGATTTCACTGGTAACTGTCATAAAAGAATAGAAATGTCCTTGTATCATAAAAGGATAAAATTTACATGACGTATCTTTTTTTTTCTTTCTTTTTGGTGGCACAGGTAATTGAGCTCAGAGCCTCACACAGGCGAGGCATTCTACTTTTAAATTCTATTGGCAGCCATTTATAATCTCATTTTGCTGTGAGGCAAGGTCTCCCAAAGACACTGTCAGAGGCCCCAGCGTTGTGGTCCTCTACTTTCAGTTCTCACATAGCTAGGGTTTGGAAGCATATGGCACCACAACTGGTACATATTAATTTCTAAGGCATTAAATGATGGGGTGAAGTAGGAAGGCTCACTTAGAGTTCAATCTAAGTCATGCATAATAAGCAAATGTATTCCTGATTCTTTCTGTGAGGACTGCGTCTAGTTGCATGATGGTAATTTTGAAATAAGGTATGTATTTTATTTTTGTATATTGAATTTTTTTTAGTACCCAGACTCCTTTAAGGTTTTACATAGCGTTGTGGCTAGAAAATATATTACAAAGAATATCTGCTTCTAGCCATGCCATTCCTTTAGCTCTCTGACATAATTCTTCCTTCTTTCCATGGTGCTTCTCTGTGAGATAGGACCAAAAGCCTTTCCCTTCATAGCTTTTGGCATCTAGAAGAAACTTCTTGCTTTTCTCTGCCTCATTGATGTTATCTCTTGTTCTTTCCATATATTTCTTGAAAGCCTCTTCTCTTTTGCCTAAAGCTCTCTGGATTTTTTTTTCTCCCTTTGTGGTTATTTAACTGTGTAATTGTGTTATTTAACTTTATAAATCATTTTGGGATTCTGTGCATGTAATACAGAGTGTGAAAAATGTACTCCTTGAATTTGGTCTGTGATTCAATAGAAAGTTTTGCTTAAGCAACACTTGCAATACATTGGGCCATTTTTGTGTCTTTGCTATTTACAGTTTAAATCAAAATCACTCAGAAAAAAATTGTTCTCCCTCGATCAAATTATTTCACTGTTTTTACATATGTAACACATACCAAATGAAAAGTATTAACTGTCCGCCTCTGTTTCCTCGACACTAGGAGGCTCATTGATTCGGGAACTGGTTAGTTTTGTATTATTAGAAGAGCCTGAATAATATTGTATTCACTAGGATAGAAAAACCTGGTGAGATTATATAGTTTCAAACTTACTGAACTATATGAAATCCAGTGTAAAATAATAAATATTCCTTTTTATTTTGCATGTTGGTTCACAGTAATATGTTACAGAAACTATCTTGGATGTGTTTCATTTGGTTTCCTAACCAACAGAATCTCAGTTCTGTTGAGACAACCAGCTGCCTTCTCTCCTCTGCAGGCAGGCGGCACCAGAAGTCTCTGACCAATAGGATGAAAAGAGAAATTTCCTAGAAGTGGTGTTTTGGGAAACAATTTAAAGCAGGTAAGTCATTTAACTTGTGTCTCTTGGAGTTTGTGTTTATTTCCCCTCTTCTTGATCTTTTAACTTTATTCCTGTAGAGAATAAAGAAACATCAGTTACAAACTCAGCAACTATGCTATGAGCCTGAGGACAATAGTCACATGGTGAGAACAGGAGTGAGGGAAAGTATATATATATATATATATATATATATATATAATATTATATTATATATAGTATACTAGAAAATTGAAGAAAAATTGTCTGAGTCACATTAGAGGTACCACGAAGAGAAAGGTCGAGACTTGAAATGAAGAAATCTGTCACAATTGTGACACTGCCCTGTCACTCCAACTTGGAACTATTTATACTGAAAACATCCTAATATGTGAGAAATATAAACTCATATTATTTTAAGATGACAGTTAGCTTTCAGTTATATATTTCTGTACTCAAGCCTTTACTCTCAGAATCAGAGTGGATTCCAGATTGTAATTGGGCAATGCAGTGAACCTGATAATAGCTCACTGCGGAGGCTGTTCTCATCCTTCCTCTTTGCTGTCCTTGACCCACAGTCTGTGCCTAGTGCCTGCACAGTGTTTGAGTGCTGGTGTTGCTTACCACTGTCCTTGCTTTTATTATACAGATTTATTGTTGCTTGTTAGACTTTCACCACTTCTTAGATCAGGTTACCTGGGAAATGAACAGTGAGATGGAAGTTGGCTCGGACACAGTGCACTGGATTGTCTCCTACGGATCAACACTGGTGGGACAACGAGAAAAGACTTCGATGTACATTACGGTCACAACAAGGACCACCACCAGGATTCTGCTACTGGGGGAGAGATTCCCAGAGGGCCCCTTTGAGATCTATTATATCATACACAGATATGATTCTTAAGTTGAAGAGATTCTTAGTTGACAGTTGTCAGCTACCCCAGGTCTAGAACCTGGAAGAATGAATTACATGGGACTGTGAAGGGAATGACCACTGGTGGGCACGGAGATGCTATTCCTTAGCCTTTTTAAGTAAATGTCTTCTGTTCTACTGCTGAAATGTAGGTGATTGACAGGATTCCTCTGTTGGTCCTTTTGAGGACGCTTTCCTGAAAAAAGCTGAACTACCGAAGTTTGTACTGTCTCAATGGGCTCATACACTAACCGCAAAAACCAGATTATAAGAGCTTGTCCATTAAATTCAAAGTCTGACAGTCCTTCCCAGAGCACCACTTGTTGCTAACTGACGCTGCTGAGGACTTTGTCCCAGCTGGACATTTTTGTCCCTTCTTTCTTTCATTAATATTGACTTCCAGAACACTCCTTAATAAATGTCTTTCCTATAAACTCTCAGGATCTACTACTTGGAGAGAAAAATTTGCAAAGTTCTCTGGATTTCCAGCAGAAAATAATTTTGGCATAAATTTTAATATTCCACATTGGTAGATTGAAAGTAGCCAAAGTAGGGCATATTTACATGAAAACATTTACCACAATCTAATACTTCTTGTGGTTAGTTCTTTTTCTTCATATAATAGTTCTGGAAATTATATCTTCTGAGTTCTACTTGACCTCTTTTATTGGACAAATTTACAAGAGAAATGTTAATGGAGAAGAATTGTGTCCCTATTTCTTACAATTGCTTTTTAGCTTACCCTGAATCTTATATTTTCCTCCTCTTACAAGCAATTTTAACCTATCACCTCCAACAATAACTGATGGTGCACCAGAGGACATACTTGGTGGGCAATCCAGATCCATAGAATGCTGGCAAACTGTTTTCCTTCAATATATACATACATAGATACTACAATTTGTAGTTCTTGCCATGCCATGTAATTACAGCCATCGTGGCTAATTTCCACTTCTTCCTTCCTTTTTTCTCTTCCTTCTTTCCTCCTTCCCTCACCGCTTTCTTTGTTCCTTCATTCCTTCCTTTCTTTTCTTGTTTGCATTTTGTTACACTGGGTGTTGATCATGAGGCTTTGTCACTGAGCTATGTCCCCAGCCCCTACCCTTTTTCTTAGTACTGAGATAGGATCTTAGTGAGTTTCCAGGTTGGTTTTGAACTTGCAATATTTTGTCTCAGCATCTCAGAATCCTTGGGTTACAAGCATGCACAAATGCATACAGTTTATCATAGCTAATTTCAAACTACATGGGCAATAACACTGAACACAGCATTCAGATCAGATATATACAAATAGTTCTCAGCTTGAAAGTTAAAATCAACTGACCCTAATACAATCTGTTCCAGAGACTCATCCCAGCAAGTTCTGGATAGTTGGTAACTACGTTTTGCTTTGAACATAGATATTTTACTCAATCATTTATATACTTTCAAAAAGAAAATAAAATTTCAGAAGATAACTGAATGAGCCAGAAGTGGCACAAGTATTTTTCCCATCTTTCACATTCAGCAAACCCCTCCTTTCTACTGTTTACCAGAATAAATGATCACTGATATGTTCCATTCCTTGACTGCTGGTCTCATACATAAGAAAGTCAGTGGAAAGAATAGTAGCTATAATGGAAAGTTGGAGGAAGCTTGTGCTCATTGCCTGGTAGAAGATGTTTGCTGATTCACTTGAGTAACAGGTCTCTTTCTTGGCAGAAAGCAGAGTAGTGGGAAAGAGGATATACAATAGTTATTGATTTGATGTGGAGACTCACTACTTACTGCAGGATGATGCTCTTCCTTTCTTTCTTTGTTTGCTACAGGTTAGAAATGCTGAGTAGGGATGCTTATTTTGAGGAATTGGTAGACACAATGTATTTTGGTCATTTTTAGTCACTTTACCTTTTCCCAACCCCCTTCCTCATTTTCATGGGTCAACCTTTTAGATTCTTTGTGGCAAAAGATGTTCAAAAATTTTTCATATATTGATTGACTGTTTTGAGAAATATTTTTTCAGTTAATTTGTATATTTTCACTGGTTTATTTGCTTTGGAGGCTTAATTTTTTTTTAGATTTTTAATAACCTTTTATGCACATAACACATCTCAATTCTTTTTCTCCCCTTCTCTCTCTTTTATGTTGCAAGAATGAGCTTCATTAATTTATTTTATAAGTCCTTTTAAAGTTAATTATCATACATACATATTAACAGCCAAACTAATAGGCCAAAAACATATACAATACCCTAAAAATTGTACTAAATGAAGGTATATTTTTACTCTTGGAGACTCTGGTGCAGAAAAAGATTTTTATGAACAAAATCTCTGCAATACAGGAACTAACACAAAGAATTAACAACTGGAACTCTTCTACACTATTGGTGGGTCTGTTTCAACCGCTGTGGAAGTCAGTGTGAAGATTACTCAAAAAATAGAATCAGAGGTCCCATTTGACCAGCTATACCTCTCCTGGGTGTCTTCCCAAAAGAATTAAAAGCATCACAGAACTGCAATACATGAGCACTTGTGTTTATAGCAGCACAACCTATATTAGCTAAATTTTGGAAACAACACAAATGTTTATCCACAGGTGACTGGATAAAGAAGGTGTGGGGGTCTTTAAAAAATGGAGTACTACTAAGCCACAAAAAATGATAAATGAGAGTCATTTATATCTAAATAGATGTAGATGGAGGCCATACACTTAAATGAAATAAATAAAACCTACATGTGTAAATACCAAATCATCTCTCTGCTGCAAGAAACTGAAAATGTAAATGAAGACCAAAATGTATAGTAGGTAATATGAAATAGGAAGCAAAAGTTCTAAGGGGAAGAGGAAATAAGGGAGATAGGAGAAAGAAAAAAAGGGAACAAATTTTGGGGAAAAGGGAAAAGTGAGGAGTAAGGGAAAATAAAGGAATGGGAAAAAACCAAAAACCAAGGTATACCATGGACAGGGACAAATCTCCAGAGATGAATGTGATCAAAATGTATACCTAAAATGTACCAATAAACTTAAAGCAAAAAGGACATTCTTTTTTATTTTATTTTTTTTAGGTTTTTTGAGACAGGGTCTTGCTTTGTGGTTCAGGCTGGCCCTGTGCTCAGCCTCAAACTCACATCACAGCAATCCTCCTGCCTCTGCCTCCCAAGTGCTGGGATTACAGGTGTGAGCCACCACTCCCCGCACTGTGATATGTGGTACTGGTTGCTGCTGGGCATGAGTATGGTATGTGGTTACTGGGGATTGAACCCGGGTCCTTGCTCTTACAAGACAGGCGCCAGAACCACTGAGCTAACTCCCCGGCCCAAAAAGGACATTCTTTTAGATACATTGTCCAAGCTGGGTTGCAATATTTTTCTTTCTCCTTTTTCTTATTATCTGTATTTTATGAAGCTTCCTCTAAAACTAAAAATAGAAATTCCATTTGAGTTATTCCCTTTGTACATATCTTTCAAAAAAATTGTTTAAAAAATCATACTACAGTGATATACAGATACTCATGTTTATTATTTTTAATGTCTTCATGCTATACTTTGACATGCTATTTTAGGCAAATACCTCTTAAATTTGCTCTTTGATTTTCCTAAGAGATCTTAGATAATCTTTTTACTTTTTTTTCATTAATACTGGTTCTTTTGGTATTTCCACCTAATCTTCAAGTTCTGATTCATTTCCTTCTAATTAATCTTGCCTATTGTTGGAACTTTTAAAACTCATTTGACTCACTAAGACTTTTTATTTCTTGTGTCTCTTTATGTTTCTCTGTATCTTTACAGAAGTGGTCTTATGCGTTTTGTATTTTCTTCATTAACTAATTCAGATGTTTTCTTGTGTCAGCTAAGAACTCATTGATCAACCTAGAAATTAATTCCTTCATATGCTTTCCTGTCTCTTCTTTGATCACACTGATGATTTAAACTATTAGTTTGTCAAATACTCTGGCATTTCATCCACTTATGTACCTGTGTGATTAGCTTACAGGGGCTCATGAATTTTTGGAAGGCTCTTGTTGCCTTATTTCATCCTCATTTACATGTTTTTGTGCCTATAGATCACTTGTAAAAGAAAGCTCTACCCCTTATGTGCTAAAATGTCTTTAGTAAGAGCATCTTTCCCTGTGAGCTCTGCTTAGCTCTGAGTGTGAGCCATAAGAAAGAACTGTTTAACCCCTTCCAAGTCCTAGATTCAGTTACTAACACTGTCTAGAAGGAGAGAATGACAGTCAGTGAATAATTAAAGAAACAACCTTGTATCGATCTATAATTAAACATATCAGAAGTGTTTTGTACCATTCTACTATCTCAGAAAGATAAAGAAATAATGTGTGAAAATTTAGGGAAAAGAGAGAAAAATTAAGATAAAATGGAAAAGCTTATTACATTGTAGTGTCACTGTTTATTTACTATGAAAGACAGAAGCAAAGGGGAGCTCTGAATATGTTAGAAGGAGAAAATAAAGAATAGGGAAGGGAATGTTAACACAAAAGGAGAGGAGATATATAAAAGATTGAGCTTAACTAATAAACTAACAAAAACACACTGTTAGAAAGCCCAAGAGACAATCCCTGTCGGAAGAACATGCCAGCAATGGTAAGACATTGTACAAATCAAAGGAAAAAAAAAAAAAAGATTTGTGCACGGGCAGAGATACACATATCCAGCAGTTAGATTTGAGATGAATTGGCCTGCTTGTGGGCACTGCGAAGAGGGCATGCAGGTGTGTTACCATGCTGCAAGTAGAAGTGGGAAAAGCTGACTGGAGAAGTGCCATGGAGAGCGGGAGACAGTGAACTTTGTAGAACTCCAGTTGTTTGTGTCTGTGTACTTTTGCATAATAAAAGGAGTTGTTGGAGGACAGCTCAGGATTCAGTCCTCCGAGGCTGTTTCCCCTGCTGGTTACTCTTGAAACTCATCCCTGAGTGCCTCTGTTTCCTTCTGCCTCCCCAGACTAACACCAACACATGCAGTAAACATGTATGCTTACTCCCACTCAGAAAGAACAACCAAAGGAAATGGTTTAAACAATTATATTTATCATTAAAAGAAAATAAGTGGAAAGGAGGGAGATATAACAGGAGAAAGAAAGAAAAAAATAAGGATGCAATATAAATGGGAAGTAATTACTTCTCAGCCTTTTAGCTGAAAGCAAATGTACAAATGGAAAATGAGAAAGCATATAGGGAAGTTAAATCTAACGAAGCAGGCAATAGAAACTTTATCATTTCCCCAAACCCATGAGACAGCTTTGTGAGAGACAACATGATATAACATGGTAAAACAGAAAATAAGCAAAAGTGACAACTAGCACTTGTAAATATATAAACATATACATCCCTGGAACATATAGAAAGAAAGAATAAACACACAGAGATTCAATATTCCTCTTTTATTTTTTCTTCTACTGAGTTTATTGGTACATTTTAGTTGTACTTTATGGGTACATTCACTATTGAGAATTTGTATCTGTACATAACATATCTTGATTTTTATTTTTTCCATTCCCCTCTCTTCCTTTTAAGTCCTCTACTCCCCCTAATATATAAGCTTATTTTCTATTTTTTCCTTCTCACCATCAAATTTTTCTTCCCTTTCTTTGTTATTACCTGCACACTCTTTTTTATTTTTATTTGGCAGTATTTGTACTGGATTCAATTAGTCAATGCTGTTTAATAAAGTGACTGTCATAAAAATCTCTCTGTTCTTCAGTTTGAAGTTTTCCTCTGCCTCTGCCCAAATCGGAGAGGTCACTTAGAGTGGGCAGAAGCCTAACACTACCCCTCCATGTTTGTGGGTGAGTACCAGGCTGACCAATGGTATAACCAGTTCCCAACACCCAAATTAACCTCTCTCACACACTGGAATGAAGCAACAGGAAAATCCAGGCTGTCTCGATTCTGTCACTTATACAGCCCATGGGCATATTGGGGCATGGGTCAAAGCCTCCTCACTGTCCAGGCACACTTTTGTAGAACTGGAATTCAGTCCAGTTTCTACTGCATTTATTCTGATTGCTTCTGAGCAGTTGGGAGGGAGTGAGCTTGATCACACGGTTTGTGTAATAAGGGCCCCGGGTGCCTACCTTCTGCTGGTCTCTGCAGGGGCACGTCTAGAATCTCCTAGTTCCTGCTGCAAAACTGCAAGCAGGTGAAGTCATTGCTTGCTGCTATATTCAAATGTTGACTGCTTTTTACTGTCTTTTTGCCCAATTGAGATTTTCCCAGTGTATTGTTCAGTTTTCCAGGAGCAGGGATTTATCTTTCTGTTTTATGATTTTAATATTAGCATGTCACAGTCACTTTTTCTTGAGCCCAAGCTGTTAGGACAGGTATTAATCACCTCCCTTCCATTAGAGCAATTACAACCTTGCGATTCAGAAAATGAGGGAATTTTCTGAGTTTAAGCAGAGAGCGCTGAGATAGCTTCCCACTCTAATTCCGCCCACATTCCTGTCCTGAGTGTTCCACTGAAGCGAGGGGGCGGGAGTTTTAGGATAGCTTCCCAATCTGACCCTGCTTAAATCTGGAGAGAAAAGATCAGACTTATCACTCTTGTCTCTGTTCCCTCGGCGGCATTCAGATCTCCCATCTGCTCAGGCTTTGTCTCTCCCATAGCAGAATCAGTGCTCACAAGAGTGTGCTGTTATTTCTCTAATGGCTTCATGTGATGGGACAACCCCCTCCTCCCCTGACCTGTGGTTCATTCAGTTCCTGAGAGTGTTGCTTCAGGTCATTTCCTTATCTCGGTAAACACCAATATTTCAGGGTTTCCTGACATCACTAGCTCTCTCAGATTGCAAGACACTATTTCCTGTGATAGCACATCTCCTCATAAAAGCCATGTATCCACTGTTTCCATGAATATTTAGGAGCACATGTGGGAATCGGCTGCTTCCGGCTCACTTCCAACCACATGCTGCTCATCCACGTGATGTCCTTAAAGGACATCAACCAGGCTCTCTCCTCACCGAGCTTTCGGAAAGCCTGACCACTTTTCCAGTAGAATCCAGGACTTCGAGTATATGACAGAACTAGAGGATCTCACAATCACGAGAGCTTACTCTACCTCATCAGGACCAGGAGATTAACGTTTCTAGGACAACTTCTTCAGGAACTCTTGTGCAGAAGTAGCTGGCACCTCAAAGCTTGCACTCATTTGGCTTCAGGAAATCAGTTTCATACTACCAGTGTGATACTCTGATTTCCAAACTTTGCTTTTGGTTAATAATTCAACAACTTTAAGTTTTTAGTGTCTTCCCCAAATCACCAACATCACTCAAGAGCACCACCAGATTTCCATTAGATTTCTAATTAATATTTGATATATTAATGTACCTGGCAGTGTATTTGCCAGTACAGTCCCTTTCCCTGCTATTCCACCCCAATGTACTTACTCATGAGCATTCTGACATTTGCACATCTATGGAATTGCAGGAGGAGCTAGTGCTCTGGTAATATTAGTGACCACATTTTAAGCTGGCTCTAGAACACATTTCAACTCTGCTTTCTCAAACTTCGAGGTTCTTTGTTTACACCCTCACAAAATAGACCCTGAAATGGAGCCTTTTGTGCAGGATGTTTATTGGCGAAGCCCATTGGAGAATTGGGGAAGTGCATTTTGCCAAATGAAGGGGTTGCGATGCAGGGAAGTTACCATCTAAGCTTCATCCACAGTGGCTCCCAGAGTCTCTGGACCTGTAACTATGCTTCTAATCGATCCTCTTGAGATAAGAGAATCAGAATTTTATTTATTCACAGCAAACAGTCACTGGTTGTGGACTGCCTCCAGAGCAGGGTAGGATCTTGGGTCACACATGTGTCTTTAGGTTCTCAGAGAGAATAATCATCAATCACTACAATATTCATTACACTCCAACTGGATTCTGAATGTCTTTTATGTCAGAAAATTCAACTTACTTATCTGTATGCTCAATATCTAGGAAAGTGTCTGGCTTTTAGCAGAAGATCAACATGTTCTTGCTGAATAAATATAATACTAGGGTTTATTAGTAGACTAGTGTAACTGTTAGTCAAAGTTTTAAAGCAATCATTTACCATTTCTTATTTATGAAAAAAAGTGAAAATCTTTTTTCTTCGTGTGGGTTTATTGTTATCAATCCATTTTTTTCCTTATTCATTATCCCAACTCATACTTCTGAGTGCTTCAACATGTGATAGGCATTATGAAACACATTAAGGCAAATGATTTCTCTTAATGGAAGATATATTTTAAACTTCTCAGTTTGTTAAAGAAAACATCTAGCTCTCTTTTTCTTTTCTACAGTCTGTCACAAAAAGGCAGCATGAAAATTGATGTTATCTTATACCCTTTAAGCCTCCACTAACCATTATAATGATAATCTCTCTTGTTCTTCAATGGGAACATTTGTTGTGTGGGGGAAATCATGATAATTTTAGTACTAGTCACTCCATCTGTGTGCTTTTGCTCCCATTTTATCAGAAGTTGAATGGAGACTAGAAACAGCAACAAGTGTCTAAAATGGACAACAGATAAGTTAAATTAAGAACTTTTCGCTGTGGTCCTCTGTTGTAGCGTGAACTGATAGAAGTATACAAGTAATGTTTTAATCTGAGGAATGAACTTCTGTGTTATGTAACATTTTTTGAAGGTACAGCTAAATATTAGTGAGTATTGATAATATAACAGCAATTATAGATGTTTGTTCATTTGTATCTGCTGCAGTAAACAGTGGCTCATCACCGTCCAAACTGACAACTTTAGAAAATATATGATCATTGCATCAGTCACTTTTGTGTTCATAATCGACTTATCATGCAGACTACCAGAGAGGTGTTCAATATCCGGGTCTTCAGTTAAAAATGTGATATTTTTATACATAAAGTTTATTTCTTTTTTTATTACTATCAAATTCTTTTTCCCCTTGTTATTTACCCCTACACCCTATTTCCTTTCAAATATTTTCTACGGCACAATGGGGTGGGGGTTTGAAGTGTGGGTGGGGGAAGGGGATAAATGAGAATCAAGTTATGTCGTATTCTGGTACAAACTCTCAATGTTGAATGTGATGATCATGTGTATTCATAATGTACCAATAAAGATTTGATTTTTTTTTAAACGTGATAGTTTTTGGAAAATGCTTTAGTTTGAATGACAGACTATTGCTTCACTGAGCAGTCCTAACTCCTCATGGTAGATTTTTTACAGTAAATTTAGTAAAAAATAAAGCAAAGCCATCCTGTTGCAAATCTTTCTCACCAAATGTTTCTATCTTTCAGAAATGTTCTTTTACTACCACTTTGACTCACTGAAATCTTAAATTGAATGAAAGATACATAGTATAGCAGATCCCAATGGGGTAGAGGGCAAAGTGTTTGCCCTTTGGCCAAGTTGGCCTGTGTCTGTGTTTACAGAATCCTTTAAGGCGGCATGCTGGACAGGAGCGAGGAGAAACCAAGGTCTGTACTATACTCTCTTCTAGTGCTAATTTTATCCTTGAGTGGCTATTGCATGTAGAAGTTATAATTTTGAGTTCTTTAATAATTTAAATTACTATTATATTTCTGGGAGTATGTATGACACTTAAGGCCTAAAGTAAGAAGTGAATGTTGTTAACACAGGCTGCCACGCTGCTTTAGGGAAGCTAGAGTTTTGTTTTTCCTAAATTAATAAATAATTGAAGTACCTAAAAGTCCCAAGAGTCTACTCCTTTTATCTTTATTGTTTCTTGTTTGGTTTTATTTTATTTTATCTTTTAACCTGGAAACAATCAAAAATAGTCCTACCACATTTACAATAATTTTACCCTTACTTCCTAAGTTACTTATTGATCTGGATCAATGATTTTTTCTTTTCTTTTTTTTTTTTTTCATTTTGTTGTGTGAGAGTCACCTGGGGATGTTAAACTGCAGCTAAGTCAGGGCCTAAAAGTCTATTTTTTTTTTTTCTTTGAGACAAGGTCTCCCTTTGTAGTGCAGGCTGGCCCTGAGCTCAGCCTTCAACTCACATCACAGCAATCCTCCTGCCTCTGCCTCCCGAGTGCTGAGATTACAGGCATGAGCCACCACACCTGACACTGTGATATGTGGTACTGATTGTGGCTGGGCATGAGTCTCCACACCCAGTATGGTATGTGGTTACCAGGGAATCAAACCCAGGCCCTTGTGCTTGCAAGACAGGCCCCAGAACCATTGAGCTAAATCCCCTGCCCTTAAAAGTCTACATTTTTGACAATTTTTCAGATGTTGCTTTAGTTGCTGATCTGTGGAATATAATTTAATAATGAAAGTATAGCTGCTGTAACCTTTCACTGATGAGCTACTATAGGATAAAAGTCTGAACAATGTACCTGTGAGAATTTAAACTATCGGTAAGAACATTTTATTCAAACCTACTAAAGAAGTAAAAGTAGGAAAATTGTCTCAGAAAATTTTTGATTAAATGAATTATTCAGAGGGAAAGAGTGATGAAGACCATTCTTGGAAACAGACATTCACAAACAGCAACATTTCCAACTCTTGATCCCTTTCGCATTTGTTATAGTTCTTTTCCTTTTTTTTTTT
>PVIR01017798.1:0-34353 GCA_004026965.1 Petromus typicus | reverse complement strand
GTCAGTGTGAAAAGATAATTAAAAAGTAAATGTTAGGAAATGTAATGCATTCAGACTTCCAAATAAGGATTTTGTTAATACACCTAACATTTGATTTCTGAATTTTAAATGCTGTGAGACAAAACCCCCAGCATAACATATCTCTAAGGAAAGGGGGAAAGAAAAGGATAGTATAAAATAGCATTGAGTTGTTTTTGTTTTGTTTTGTTTGTTTATTTTCTTGAGACAGGGTCTCACTTTGTAGTTGAGGCTAGATCTGAGCTCATTATATAGCTTAGACAAGCCTCAATTTCACAGCAGTCCTCCTACCTCTGCCTCCCATATGCTGGGATTACAGGCATGAGCCACCACATCTAGCACTGTGGTATGTGGTACTGATTGCTAGTGGGCCTGAGTCTCCACACTTGGCATTGTTGTATATGATTAGTGAGGATCGAACCCAGGTCCTTGAGCTTGCAAGGTGGGTGCTGGAACCGCTGAGCTAAATCCCTGGCCCTAAAATAGAATTGAATTTTGTGATATAGATGCTCTTCCATTTTAGTAGTCAGTAATTCTGCCCATCCTAATGGGTGCAAGTGGAAACGTGTTTGTGAAAATGAGTTTGAATGACAGGTGGATTAAGCTGAAGGGAGAGTTTGGGGTGGACTAGGGGGAGGAAATGGGTTATGCTATCCTCTGCAATCAATCAAGTTACCTGGCTGTTCTTTCAGCTGCCTTACCCTGTCACTGACTGTCAAGCCAGTCAAAATACTGGAACTAGTCTTCTCATGTTTGTATAGCTGATGAGTGCTATTACCTCACCTGTGTAAACGCAGACATAACAAAGATTTTGGTCTGGGTGTTGAAATCTATATACAAATGTTGTAAGTCTTTATGAGTGTGGGTGTGTAAAGCAGAGACTCCTGACTGAAATTAAATTCAGCATTGTGCTGTTCTTATATTTGAGTTATTATTTGACAGAGAATCAAATAATTGGTGAAGCACCCACCCCAGTGATTTATTTATGTAAATTCGCTGCAGTATTTGCTCTATATTGTTTTTATTGTAACTAGCAGTGATGTCAGGACTAATTAGGTTTGCATTAATATGCAGAAGAGTAGATGAACTTCACACATACACACACACACACACACTTTACACACATATTTTTTTAAAAATTACTTTCAAGTTTTAAAAAATACCAATAAAATTTAGAAACGCTGAACTAAGTCAATGAGATCTATTTCTCATTTCTTGAAGATTCTTATGTTGAAATGTTTATATCTAGTTAAGCTCAACAGTCTAAACTGATAAACTGGTGACACACAAAGAAAGTTATTTGAGGTAGTCATTTTTAGTACTCTTGCATTTTAGCTAATGTAGTACAATGTCACATTGCCCAATAGGTTCATTGGAAATGCTTTGTTCCTAAGGTATCTCTTAAACTGATGAAATTATTCACTAAGAAGCTGTTTTCACATTTAAGAACTGATTTAATTTCTCAACTTTCACCGTAGCTTCTGTACCATATTTTTCATAAAGACTTAATAATGCCATGGATGTGCCTCTTGGGTGTTGGGAAGGAATTGACATTCCATTCTAATAATGGAATAACTGTGTATAGTTTCGAGATTGTTATATATACATTATTTAATTTATTTTTTCAGAAAAAATACCAGAGTTAAGCATCAGAAGAGTACTAAGTAGACATATTGAGATGTAAAGTTAAATGGGTGGGTACATTGGACTAGCTCATGAGTGCTAGGATATTGCTGCTGTTGTCCATTGTACCACCATCTGATGTTCCTTCTAATGTAGATTTTTTTAAAAATAATGCATATTTCAATCTATTGCAACCAAAAAGTTACAGAGAGAGAGAGAGAGAGAGAGAGAGAGACCTAATTTCATTTATGAGGAAATATCTGCAGTTTATTAATATTTTTAAAAATAAAAATCATTTAATCTGGTTTTCTCAGACTTCACCGTATGAGTGTAAGATGTTTTATGTAACAGTTTAATTACTGCTTTATTTGATTAATCAAAAGCTTAACGTTTATTGAAATATTTGCCCCAAAGTTCTGGCCATGTCAGAAAATTTTAGCTGTGTTCCTTCAATTGCCCATACTACACATGTTTTTTTTATTCTTCTCAACTACAATTTAAAAAAAAATTAAATAGAAGTTAGAAATATAACATTAACCTAAATTTCTTTGAAGGTCAAGGTGAATGAAAGAGAAATTACTAAAGATGGTAGGAGAGAGAAAACTGAAAGAATATTATTGCTAGAATTGGATATATGTGTCTAAACCAACCATAAACTTATTTTTAGAATATATTTAACTTTGTATTAGTTTCCTTTTCTATTAGAATCCTTCAAGCAAATCCTAAAGTACTTATCTGAAAAGTGGTTTCTTTTCCAAATTTGCTTAATGAAAAAACTGGAAAGTTGACTATTACATAAAATACACAGAAAATAAAGTTTCTCTGAAGTGCAGACTAGGTTTTAAATGATGAAAAATTTCTAGTGGCTCATTGTAAAGAATATTTCAAACAGTAAGCTTCTGATATGCCTTAAAATTAGAATTTTTGAATGCAGAATTCTTTTTATTACCACTGATGAAAGTCATTAAATTAAATGGAAGTGTTAGCGCATCTAATGTTTGATTTAATGCTTTATATTCATCATGTTCAGAAAATATCTACTTAATATGCAAATTAACTTTCAGTTTATCAAAGAAAATATTTTGTATGATTGAATATGTGCTTGGTTGGTTGATAATAAATGCCAACTTTCTTAAAATTGCCAGTTAGTTTCTCAGTAGTTAAGAATCATCTTGTTCAGTAGAATCTCATTAATATTTTGATAGTAGACATGTCAGAATGAAGCAAAAGTCTTATGTTAAAACAAAAACAAATGCTTATGGCCCCAGATCCAATTCATTATTCTTCTTGAGATGTGGTCCAACTATGTGGCACAGGTTGACTTCAAACTCAAAAGATCAAATGGTCATTTACGTCAGCTTCCCATGTACAACCATGCCTGATTGGGGTTCTTGTTCTTTAGAAGGTCTTTTGCTACTATGCCCCACTTTCTTGAGTTTTTAAGCCTCGCTACTTGGTGTGCTTAGAAAATAGTGGGAGTCATGTTAAATCTGTCCTATTTCTTAGCTATAAATTCTTAACATACGATATTCTTTATCTTCTCTTAAAACTCAAAGACAGACTTGCATCTGCTCTTTTCCCTATCTATAATCCTGAGTAGGTGTGTTTCATTCCTCAAGTTTTATTTACTCCCTGCTGTTATTTGCATCTACAGTATTATTTGGTCCTTATGACTCTTTTTTTTTTTAAATTTCTATTTTCCCTCCACTGATGCTTGGTCCCAACTCACTATCTAATAGCAAGGAAATTTGTGGAAGGAGATTGCCCTAGTGTTCTCTCCACCTTCAGAGAGTCTAGTCTGTCTCCTTCATGCTTTACAGAAACTATTTTCTCTAAAGCATTTCTAGTGATTTACCTGTTTTCTGTTTTGTAGAGCTTTCACATTGTTGACCTTTTGTCTGCCTTTATGCCTCTCCTCCTTTAAGTAATCGCCATACTTTCTCAGTTCTCTTGTTATCATTAATCTTGTAACATTTCTTTTTCTCCAAATGCATTGATTTTTAAATCACTCATTGTTACATGCCTGCTACAGGTCAGGTACAGTACTTTTAGGACATGTGTAAACACAAAAGTGACTTCAAAAGAAAGTTTCATTTTATGGAGCTGTATGCTGATAGTGACAGAAAGTAAATTTGAAAATATATAGATAATGGAATGCAAAGCAGAAGTTAAAATATAATAAATTGATGGGAGTAGAGTACCTGGGGCAAGGAGAGCTTGTTATCTAATATGCTGAGAATGTCCTCTCTCCTGGGAGTCCTACAAATTAAGACTCTTTGGGTCTACAAAGGCTAGCACAAGAAGACTCCTTGAAGAGAGAAAGGAAAAGTGGAAAAGGCCAGGGACAAAATTGGAGAATCTCACAAGAATGATTTCTACTCTGTAGTAGAGACTGGGTTTGAAGCAATAGAAAATGAAAATAAGAAGAAAATGAACATAAAGACTTCACACAAGTTGACTCTGATGTGTGGAGACGTGAAACTTTTTAAACTGATGATATAGTGACACATTTATATGAAACAGAAGTGCTCAGGACTGAGGTAGACACTGATGTGTATTAATCTTTAGAGGGAGCTTTAGCAACTTGCTGTTGACTCTTGGCTCTTTAACCAACATACTTGCCAATCTCCTATAGCCTCATCGCTTCACTCTCTTGCCTGGCAAATGCTTAAGCATTGATCTCTTCTTTGGTGTTTGGCCAATATCTTATATTAATTTTCTGGCAAGGTTATGACATGGCAGTCCATTTTGTGCTCATATATCAAAATACCATAAATCGGACTATTTATGAACCAAAATGTCTTGGCTCACATATCTAGAGACCAAGAAGCCAGAACATCTAAGTTAAAATGTGCTCCCATGTTTGGTACTGAAAGAATCCCTTTCTTTCTTCCAAAGTGTTGTTTTCTATGCTGGGTCTTTGCCAAGTGGAAGTTGGGAGAACCAGTGTGCAGGGAACAGACCCACTACTTCAATCCTTTAGCAGATGCTGTGAAAGCTTAGGATGAGGTCAGAGCCTTCAAGACCTAAGCACTTTGCTTTAGGCTAAGGCTCGCCACAGTAGCACATCAAGGGGATCATTGAAATCATGGCTAGAGAACCTGTTTCAATCAATCCATCCATCCATCAATAAAATTCAGATATTTCAGATGCATAAAAGCTATGGAGTGAAGTGGCTTTCCTTTTCTGTTCCCTGTCTTATCTTGTTTTTGTTTTGTTGTTGTTGTTGTTGTTGTTTGTTTGTTTTTGTGAGATAGAGTCTTGCTGTATAGATCAGGCTCACTATGAACTCACTATGTAGCCCAGGCTGGCCTCACACTCAGGATGATCCCTGGTCTTGGACTCCCTAGTGCTGGGATTGGTAGACATATACCATTGTACCTGGTTGGCACTTCTGTATTTTACCTCTGGCTGAAGAGATTTTTTTAGTGCCTACAACACATAATGCAACTCTGTATTTCCCCTCGAATTTAAACAAAGGTGGTATGTTACAGAGTGCCGCAACTCACGTCCCATTGAATGGCTGAAATCATGGCTCTCAGTATCCTGCTTTTTGTTTCACACCTTTTCCATCTTGGAGTCCATTTTATTTGAATTCTATCCCTGTTCTCCCCTCAGTCTTCTTCATAAATATTTGATTACTCATGTCCATTCAGCATGCAGTGGATTATTTCCCTTTTCTGTCTAGAGATACCTAAGAGCATAGACCTTTGTCCTTTGCCACACCTCTGTCTTCTCTTTCTATATTTGCTGTTTATAATTTTTTGATTGCATACTCATTAATTTTAGTCTGTACTGCTGCTATTTCTTCTGCTGCCTGATCTGGAAAATTCAGAGATGTTTCTACAGAGTCACTTGTGAAATTTCATTTTTCTTTTTACAAGTTCCTTATTCTGGCTTCTTCTTTATCCTCCTTTAGGACTTACAAAACTTGAAACCTTTCCTTATAAAATGTTTGATATGAAACCTTTACATAAGTTTTCAAGCTTTCCATATGTTTCTCTGCAGCTTTGGTGTCTGCATTTCATTTTTTCAGCTGTAATTCTAATGATGAGATCTCAGCAATATTTCATATACTTTTCTTTCTCTTTGCCATCATTCTTATTTTCTATGTCAGAAAGTCTCCTCTGTTCATTGTTTATTCAGTTCTTGATTTTGAAATATTTTGTTATTATTTAATTTAATTTATGTATTTTGAGACAGGGTCTTGCTTTGTAGTTTCAGCTGGCACCAAACTAGCTATGTAGCCCAGGCCAGCCTCAAACTCACAACAATCTTCCTGCCTCTGCCTCTTGAGTGCTGGAATTACAGGCGTGAATCACCATGCCTGGCATTGTGATATGTGGTTACCAGGAATTGAATTTAAGACCTTGGACTCACCAGGCAGATGCTGGAACCACTGAGCTAAAAGCCCACCCTTGTTTTTAATTTTAATGTGACAGTGGCTGGGCGTAGTGATTCAGGCTTCTAATTCAAGCACTTGAATGTCTGAGGCAAGAGGATCACTGCTCTTTTAAGGTTAGCTTGCAATACGTAATGAGAACCTATCTCAAACAAACAAACAAACAAACAAACAAAATACTGTGACATTTGTAATCTAACTTGTCCTTTGGTAACTTGTGTGTGTCTGTGACTTCTAAATTATAAATTCAAGATATCATTATCTTACTCTTTTTTATTTGGGAACATCCTAATATCTCCTCACGTAGTATATAGTACAGTGTTCATATAATGTCTGCTGATATGAATGATATTTTCTTTTTCAAAGTATGGCTAGTTTTATGCCACTCAAATTGCATATCTTTTCCTGTAAGTTTAACTGTGACTTTTAAATTACCAATACTACTTAATGTCTAACATATATTGAGTGCCATATAGATGCAAGTTTTTGTATGTGAGGCTGCTGTTTGCATTATAAGTAGAGAGAATACATCTATTTATATGTAAAATTTACAGGAAAAAAGTCTGCAAGGAGGTGACCCAACAATTTTAAACCTGTTTTCATAGCCAATTTTCATCTCAGCCTAACTCACTAGTCAATTACTGCCTGAAAGTTCCAAGTCAACAATACCATAAAAGATTCAATAGAATCAATGAAGTGAATCTATTTGTATTATGTCTGAAATACAATTAAAATAGCATGAAAAAATAATCCTAATTTTTCTGTCTTCGACTGTTCAGAAATGGATAAGTACCACATCTGAAACAAATTTGAATTGATAAAGGCAGTCAGGATTATAAAAGTGCATTATGGGGCTTGATGACAGGGACAAAGAGGACGTTTGCCTTGTAAGCTTTTTGTATTACAGAAGGGAAATCCTGCCAGGTACATATGCAAAAGGGCATTTCCAGTGCATGGAACACATATGTTAAGGTCTGCCAATCAATGCATTTCAAATTTTAATATAGTACTTGTATAATATTTTGTAGTAGTATCACATGTAGATTGAATACATATATATTTTATATGTCAATATATCTAATCATTTTAAATGATATATAAGAGCACATACCAAGTCTTCACTGAATGTTAGTATTTTATTAAATTTACATTATATAAGCAGGTGTATACATCAATTTTAGAAAAGAAAATATGAGCAATTAGTTATTATTAAAGTTAATCTTATTTTTATCTTCAGAAAAAATGATAGATGAACTAAAATTCACTTAGTTCTTAACATTCTGTATAAAATAAAATATCAGCTAAGTCATCTTTTTAGAATATAAATACATGTATGTCATATTTCCACAATTTAAAAACTATGTATACTGCACTCATGTTTCTGTTTCTGAGGCATAGCCTTGGGATTTATAAATATTTCTGAATATATTTGCCATATTTTAGAGCCAAATTAGTTCTGAGTTTGGCAGTTGCTCCTTATGGCCTAACTAGAGAGAGAACCGTTAGCCTTCCTGGAGCTTTGGGACCTTGAGCTTTTGCCTTTGGAAATTAAATATTTAATATTGCTTTGTCCAGGAAGGCTTAGAACAAGATCTTTCTTCATTCTAGGGCAATGTCAAAATTCATAGAAGAGCAACAGCTCATATTGTGTATTGAAATCAAGCCTGACTCCTCCGCTCCCAGCCGCACATCTGCCCCTGGGACTGTGACATCATTACCATCTCGGGGACCCGTAGGGTTGCTGCTCTTGTTAAAATGAAGTGAGATTAGGGTTCTAGGGGAGAGAAGTCAAATATTTGAGCACTAATCATGCCTGGATGATTTTTATTACTTTTCAGACAGTGGATTTGTTTTAAAATTACATAGTGCAATCATTTAATATGAGTGTGGACAGAAAATAATACAATTGTGAGAATCACAGAGATAATCTGCTTTCCACAGCATTCTATTCAATGAAAGATGCATCTATTTAAGTGTTATTTGGTACATGAAAGAGACATTTATCCTCCAAGGAAGGAAGTGAACTTCTTAAAGGGACTAACACTTTTATTAATATTTTACAATTAAATGTTGTGATCTCTTTATCCCTTTTGCTTTTGTAATTTTCATGTTGACCTATGTAAGTACTTTGTTCATGCTGCATTCATTCTGTCTGGGCAACTCATCAGATGGGATGAGTTTATTGAAAATAGAAAGCATTAAAAATTCAATGAAAAAAATTCAAATAGTGTCTGTATAGAGCTTATCTTCTCAGTGTGAGGGCTTTCATGGTTATTAGTTGGGGACTTTCAGGTTTGTTCCTTGACTCAAAGGAGTAGGATATCAGTGTCAAGCGAAGTGATGGCATTACTCTACTTCAGAAGTTTCTGCTGATTTGGTTATTTTAATGTTTTAAATTCATATGATACATGTGTTGAATATAATGTGTATATGTATACATATTGTATTTTTGTATTATAGTTGAATGCAAATTTGTACATATATGCATTCTGTAAATTTCAAAAATGATTCATTTTTGTCATTAGAGTATTTGAACTAGAAAAGAGAATAATTCAGACAAAATGGATGAGACTTTTGTTATACCTTTTCCCAAAAAGTTAATGATGAAGAAATAGAATCAGAGTATGTTTCAAGTCGTTTTAATATTTTATGACAAGGGCCAGGGATTTAGCTCAGTGGTTCTTGTGGCAAATACAGGGGTCTGGGTTTGATCCCCAGTAACCACATACAGCAATACTGGCATGGACACTCACACCTAGCAGCAATTTGTACCACATGCCACAGTACTGGGCATGGTGGCTCAGGTCTGTAATCTCAGCACTCGGGAGGCAGAGACAAAAGGATTTCTGAGTTCAAGGGTGAGTTCAAGACCAGCCTGAACTACAAAATGAGATCCTGTCTCAAAAAAGTTATATATATATATATATATATATATATATATATATATATATATATATATATATTTAATAAGATTTATTAAAATACAGATTCTATATGGGACAGAAAATTTTATACACAAACTGGTGACTAATGCAAAATACAAAATAGATTTATTTTTAAGTAGAAAAAGTTATATAACCTGAAAATTGTCATCTAGCATTAAAACTTAGGTAATATGAGAATGTATATTAATTATGCAAATATAATTTGCCTAAGCATGAAATATGAACTCGAATCATTGATACTTTTCTATATATTCTTTGTATGTTTGCTATATATACTATTTTGCTGATATGACTATCATAACTGTGATAGTACATATCAGCAAAAGAATCCATTTAAGTATATATTAAACTGAGAGATTTGAGAATATTTACATTGAAATATTTCCATGCTTTCTGCCAAAATAAATGTTATTCAGAAACATTCATTTAGATATGCTTTATTCTGCCTTAAAGATCAGATATGAGCATCTACTATTTTTTTAATCAAATCGAGTTTTATTTTTAGAAACAGGTTAGCAGGAAAATTGAACAGCAAGTAGAGAGATTTATCCTATGTCCACTTTACAAGCACAGTTTGCCTCACTATTGACACCTTCCACCAGAGTTGTGTTTTTATTACAATTCACAAACCTACACTGACAGGTCATTGTAACCCCAAATCTGTAATCTACCTTAGGGTTTCCTATGGATTATGTACATTCTAGGGGTTTGGACATGTGTACAACAGCGTGTAGACAGCAGGCTGTTAACATACACAGAGCAATTTCACTGCTCTTAACCTGCTCTGTGCACCATCTGTTAATCTATTTCTCACCTCCTGTCCTTGATATTAATTGTCTCAAGTGTTGACTTTTCTCGGGGTGCTGTATGAGGTCTCTTTTCAGGTTGGCTTCTTTCACACTGTAATGTTCATTTAATTTTTCTAGTAGCAATTTATAGCTTGATAAGATTTCTTTTTAGGTCTGAATAACACCCTTTTGTTTGGATAAGCCATACTTTCTCGCCTCTGAATTTCAGTGACTTTGAATGAAGTGGTTATGAACATTCATGTTCACTTTGTTTGGGGGGGGAGGCATAGGTGTTCGACCCCTTTAAATAATTATCAAGTCATGAAATTATTTCATGATTTGATTTTGTAAGAAACTGCAAGCCACCTTCTATAGTGTTCCACCATTTTGGAGTTCCACTGATAATGAAACTACCTGTTTCTTCATATCCACACTTATGTCAGTGTTCTAGATTTTGTTCATTTTGGAAGATATATTATGTCATCTTATTGTTTTAATTTGCAATTTTCTATGACATATGATGTAGAAAATCTTTCCCAATGCCTATTGCATCTAGGTTTTCTGTGGTGAGGTATATATTACAATTTTTGAAACATTTTTTGGAGGTAGTTTATATATGCATTGAGTTTTTAAAATTCTTTGTTTATTTGGAATAATATCAATTGTACGTTTTACAAACACTTTGATTTTGTGGTTTACTTTTTTAATTTGTAAAGGATCTTCAGAAAAGATTTTTAAGTTTAATGAATTCCATCTTATCATTTCTTTCTTTCATGGATTTGTGCTTTTATTATTGTATAAAAATTTCAAGCTCTAGGCCATCCATATTTTTCTCCCAAGTTATCAACTAGAGGATTTATAGTTTTTGCTTTAAATTTAAGTCTGTGATTCATGTTGAGTTTATTTTCATAAATGGTACAACTTTCCATGTCTTTCTGATAACACTTGTCTCTGAAAAACTACTCCCATACCACTATAATCTTTCCATTATTGTATATATTGTTACAATCTTATAGAAAGTCATTTTTTCAAGCTTATTGAAAATAGCTATGGGGTATAAATTTCTCAAAACGTTTTTCATTAAAGTTAAAGTATATTTGAATTAAAATATTTTAATAAATACTATTTACAGTGTCTCTAATTTTTTATTTTATAATTGCAACGCTATTCATTTATCTTTTAGACTTCATTCAATAGAAAAGCTATTTTCTACTATTTTATATGATTCTATATTTTTCTAAGCACAATTTTCATTCCTTTGTACCTTCTTAGGAAAACAAGTCACCCTGGTCATCAATAGATTCCTTCTGCCAGTGTAAATCCAGTTAATTATTACATACAAAACAAACAAAACAGGCTGACATAGACCTCAGTGTGAAGTTACACTATCTTCCTATCTACCAGCTGAGAGAGGGGTAATATTAGCTGGAGTTTCATGATTTTCTGAGGGTCCCTAAAAGTGTATTATTAATTGTTTAAGTTTTATTTTTTCTTGCTGATTCGAGGACATGTTGACATCTCCATGAGGATAGGTTGTTGATATTTACCTAAATAGAACAGGATATATGAAAGCTGAATGGGCACGTTTAAGAAGCATAATACAATCTGACTGCATGAACCTCCCATGAAATTGAAGAAAATTTAATTTTATTTTGTAGCTTTTAAAAGAACCCAATATCCAATCAGTGATCAAGCACTGAATTTTACTTTATTGTTAAATTTTGGTTTTTGAAATAAAGTTACACTAGACCTGTCTGCTTCAGCCATCCAGGCTGCCAGCCTATACACATTTACCATCAATCCTGGCCACAATAGAAATTCAAAATTTTAGCTTCAGCTATACTCACAACTTTTCTGTGTTTATTTTGTCTAAGGACTAGTTGAAGGATCATAGATGATTGGCAGATACAAGTATTCAAATGGAAATGTTTCCCAAATTTCACCTAAACATCTCATGATGAATAGTTTTGATGAGTGAATAAATGATGTTTCTATATTTAAACAGAAAAAGCTCTATATTTTGAACATATTTGATTATTTATTCATCAATAGACATTTTGATGAGAGAGCGGTTCACAAAATGTTTTTACTTGTTGCCAGGGAAGTAGATATCAATATCTACATCACAAGAATTATTTAAACAGTTCTAAATATTTATAAATCAAACCTTATTTGTGCAAAAGCCTGAGGTATGATGAAATTAAGAACATTGCTGTGAAAGTTATAATATTTTGGGTGGTTAGTTATGTCCTCATCTTTCAATATGGTATTTTTCCTCAACTCATAAAGTAGACAACTAAAAAAGCAAAGCAACTATATTTAAAAAGTAGGCATATATCAGCTTAGTTGTCTTCTTTCATTCAAATTCAGTGTGTGAAATTTTGGGATAACACTGCTTTCAATAACACTTACATGTGAAATACCATTCTGTAATTTATTCATCCAACAAGAATGAGTGAATAAATAGAGTGATTAACGCTGTCTGACTTTCAAGTACAGTAGATGTAAATCATTAGGAATGCCAAAGGACAGAGGAGAAAACTGGGGTGCAGGCAAGTTAAAATAGCTGCAGGCACACTGAGAAAATAAACAGTGCTAAGCTAGTATAAAACCATCAATCTTCAGACCTCTAATTCAGGGCTCTTCTGCCACTGCGGTATGATTAATCAATACCAGGAAGCAAACTAAGTATCAAAAAAGACCATCCATTTGTATTAGTATTTCCATTAGGTGGCTGGAATCAACAACATCAAGTTCATGGGGAACCAAGTCAAAAGCTTCAGTTTTATCAGTGATTGGTGATAGTTTTCTTCTTTTTATTCTCAAGAAATTTGGTGCTTAACACCAGTATTTTCCAAGTTCAAGTTGTGAAACTCAGTACTTTGCAGATAGTTTGCTAACATGTGGAAAATAAGCTCGCTCTTTTAGCAACTTGCTTTGATTTTCTTCTATTTTTATATGGCTAAGAACGTATTCAGATATGTGCTGAAATATGTACTGCCTTGTGGATCACAGTTGGCAGAGGCTGTGAGTGATAAAGATTCACACATTTCAAGTAAAATCGGGTGCATTTATATTTGTGTCAGAAAGAAAAATAATAGAATAAGAAGTAAAAATGTAGCTAAAAATGAAAAATCATGGCTTTCACATGAAGAGATAGCAGTACCCTTCTCTGTCTAGATTTCTTTTTTTCCTCCAGCTTAGAAAACTAAATTTAGTTCTGGCAAAGAAAAAATCTTTCTTGAGGGATATATTCTACTTGAATATCTTCAATTGAAAGCAAAAGATAATGATGTAGCTAAAGCAGTCTAACTCTAGTACAATACTTGGGAGGATATTTAATAAAGAAAAAACACAAGTTCAAAGGTGTTGTTATACAAATTTATTTTCCTTTGTGTCTGACTGAGGTTTTTTCTGAAGAGCCGGGGAATCCCTTAGTGTGTGCTTCCCTGTAGACATTACATCACATCAACAGTGACATGACTTGTTTACAAGAGGGTGATATAAACAGCAAATGTTCTCTCCTCAGACAGATCTCTTGTTGAACTTAAACAGAGAAAGAAGACTAAACGTAGATGGAAGAACAGGAGATAGTTTTTAACATTGAGTGTAAAATTTAAGGAAGAGGGGAGAGATGCTGATATTTTTATATGTCGACTTTTAACATTTATTTCTTATTTCTACGGCCATTTTATGTAGGGTGAAAAACCTTTGAAGTGTACAAATAGAGAGGGTTTTATTGTGAAAGTTTATGTATGTCTATTGGAGTGTGGCCAGCTGAAGTTCGGAATGAATGAGAGAAACAGCATCAGACACGGCGAAGGGAGGCAGGAGTGAAGGAAGAAGAAGAGATGAGAAGAGAGGAACGGAGAAAACAAGAAAGAACTAAGGAGAGGGGAGAAAAGGACAGAGAGGACTAACAGGGAGAAGAAATGGAATATGAGAACCCTCCTACCTAATCGAACCTGTCCTACTACCATTTCTAATCTAGGATGTTGCAACATTCACAAGGAAAGAATTATAGTAAGGGCAAGGCCTTTCCCATCCTTTTAATCTTAGGTTAATCTTTTTTTTTTCTTTTCCTAAGAATGACAGTTTGCATAACATATTTCAGACTGTACTTGACTGTATTGCAAAATATCCATTTGCCAATTGCATAAGAAACATTACTTAGCGTGGTCACACCAGGTAAGGATAAAGTGAGCTAACCTTCCATCCTTCAAATCACAATTTGGATTCAGATTGCCACTGTACCATGGATCCATAGTTATCTTCCATAGAAGTGATTGTCTTCAGGGAAGTGTTTCTCCTGGAGCTTCCTGGACACAGACACAGAGGGTGTCCCATTGTTCAGATAGTAACTTAGAGCAGGAAGTCATCTGCATAAAGATGGGTCAATAGGAAAAAATTGGGACACAGCATGGCTTAACTCCAGTCTCCTCTCATTTCCTGGGCAAATACCTTAGTGCTTTGCAGAACTGAAATAACTGAAAGTATATGTATTAGTTTTTGTCATTGCAAACGTCATCTTGGAAGCTAGCACTATCACCTGGTTGTGAGTAACTTCACTGCATTTTAATTTTCTATTTTATTTTATTTTTACTAGTTTAGTATTGTGGCTTTTATAGAAACAGTTTCTATTAAATATTGTTAAACATAATTACAATATGATTGATCCGATGGAAAAACTCATTCCTTATTTTTTCTGTGGTGTAGGACAGACAGTTTCCCCAGTATCCTCCCCAAGACTCAGCTTCTGTGCATCAATTCAAAGCTACTTGAAAGTGAAAACACAACCATAACTATCAAATTGGGACATGGTACTTGCCTGTGTTGTTTCTTTTTGGTGAGACGCTGCTGGTTATGTGGAGTAAATAACACCCCTTTCTTCAGTAAAGGCAATCTGCTAGAAGAAGCACATGTTTCCTGTAGAGGATATTCTAATGTACCTGAGTAAGTGAAATGCTAAATAGATACACATAAAAATATTATAAAAATGTTTACTTGTGACAAGAGAGAAGAGGGTGGGTTTCTGGGTGAGACGGTGAAAATCACATTGCTGCATTAGCTAGTATCTTAATCATTTGAAGGGAAAACATTAAAATGTGTAGCTTGAACAAAATTAGGGATCCATATATAATCCCTGGGTTTGTCCAAGGAACTGTCAGTGGATGGGAGGGGTTGCTAAAATGCAGAATGAGAGCTGTTCTGTAAATAGTGTCTTTTTAAACCATAGCCAAATAATCTTTATGATTATTTGGGGATATCTTCAATAATTGATGGGGATATCTTTAAAAATCCTACCCTCAGAACATGTGAACAAATGAATAGCTATTTTTATTTATAAAATAGCCTTCTTTGAATTATTTTCATTTAGTGTGTACTAACAAATATTATATTACCATTTTGATGTAAAATGATGAGGGGGATGGCTAAAAATAAAATGAACCAATTTTTATGCATGTTGCATTTTAACAAGTTGGATAGCTCATTGGAATGCACTGCCTTCTTGTTCCACATTTATTTTTGGATTTTAATAAGGCGCCTGTCATATCTGCCTCAAGGCTAAAAAACATCATGGGGGAAAATCCAAAGTACTGTCATGTTTGAGTGACATGGAGCCAATTTTATTTTATTTCCTTTTCATGGGGGGTGGCTGAAATTAGCCAGTCTCACTTCTGAAAGGCATCCCTACACCATCTATGCTAAGTCCTTGTGCTGGTTAACTGGTAATGACATTGCCCGGTGACATTTGTCAGGTGGATTTGACTTCGAATACCAGTGGAGGATTTTCATTAAAAAATTAATTCTGTGCATTTTATTGGAAAGCTCATTCTTATGATAGATTCTGGTAGAGTGCCATGTATCTCCAGAAGTAGTGCTCATTACCTGAGAAATTTGGGAAGGTAATAACTTCTTTATTTCTTCTTTGTGCTCCCAGAGCACATAATTAACATACGGACTCATTTAGCTCATCTCTCCCTAGGAGGAGGCAGTGTGAATGCTACAGGGACTCAGCGAAACTGGCAAGCAAGCGCCGTTTCTGCTTCTCATCCACAGTGAAGAAAAAATTCTCCCATTTTGTGTTTTTCTTCTAAGTGATGTTTAGTACAATGTAGCTGTTTTAAATAGAATTGTAAAAATTAGGATTTAAATGGGATCGTAATATTTTACAAGTTTTAAACAAAACCGTCCATCAGTATCACTGAATGATCTTGCCATGTTTAGTTATTCATAGAGTTAGAAATCATAGTTATCTAAGGGACCTAGGAGGTACCGGTAAGTTGTGCATCATTTAGTAGGTATGCTAGTCTAATAAATGAGACACATACTTCAAATATTTTACCATTCTCTTAGAATTAAGGTGTATTTTTAGTAGGAAATGTTAAGAAATATGCTAAAAAAGGAATGTGAATTCATTACACATACACATAATATCATGTTAAATAGTAATCTCTATCAGCCATAAATAATTTGTAGATAAAAAGTGCTTTCTATCTTCACGTAGTTAGGATTTCCTGCCTGTGCGGTAAATGGAAGAGAATACAGATTTTAAAACACTTCTTAATGAACTTGTTCCCATTTGGACACACAAGGATATCCATGAGCTCTTCCCATAACCTGTAAATCCTCTGAGTAGGTCTGACAATTGTATTGAGATCAGGTTATCATGTGTGTGCATGTTGTGTGTGTATTTTGTATTGGTAAGTAGAAGAGACAAGGGCAATTGTGGAAACAATTAAATATGAGACTGTGGGACTACATATACTTTAGCCCCAGGTGAATGAGTTAATGTTTGATTGTAAGAAAGTTAATTTAATGGGAAGAACAGGTACTATATAACAAATAAATGTGAAAAATGAAATAGCAAGAAAATGTGAATTATGAGAATTCAGCTGACTTTTGATATATTGACACATTATATTTATTTATTTTTCTTTCTCATGGAAATACAATGCAAAACCAAACAGATTCCTTTAAAATTTCTGAAAGTTGTTAAAAACAGTTTAGCATAGTTTTTTGGAGACAGCAAGTTCAGGTATCATTTCTTGGAGAAAATGTACTTCTTGATTACAGCTGGACTCCATTGTATTTTGTATAAGCTATCTATAGGAGCATAATTTTTCAATTAAAAAAACAGGAAAATTTATTGATTGTGTGATTTAAATATTTATTTGGCTCCCCCAACACTCTATTACTTAATCTGTTTTTGCCAGCTGACATGGAGAGTAAAAAGATAAGATGACTATATTAGACAATATAATAGATGAAAAATCAGTAAATTCGTCTCAAGACATATAGATGGAAGCAAATTTTAAGATATTTCACTTTTAGTAAATAATCACATTAATTATTTTAGCAGTTATCGAGCCAGAAATGAATCATTCTGAACAGATTGAAGTCTTTAGCTCACATATCAAGTTAAGTTTTCCAGGCTTAGACATGTGTTATTTAACTTTAATGTATCACTAATGATACTGCTGTGGAATCGTGTAATGCTACTCCCATGAGCAGCTCAGAATAGCTCCTAAGCTTTGAGTCTAATTTTTATTCCTGGAGGTGGTAAGACCAAGTTGTCATGGAGCTAGTGGAGAAATTGGCAGACTATTTATGTTTGAAGTGAAAGGATATTGTCTCTCTCCTATAATATTTTAGAATTAGGGTATGCTGTAGGCACATTGGTCTGAATGCTTGACAGAATGTATTTTACAAATGGAAACTCAAATTTTGGTTGATAGTCTCAAGAGTGATTTCATATTCACATCTCAAATAGGAGGCCAGTTGACATCCTTTTCCATTATTCATTCATAAACACTTTGGCCCTTCACTCTTTAGTGAGAATAACTATGTTACATATAGAGAATTCTCTATACTGCTAGGAATTCCAAGTGGTAGAATTATCTTCTGAGACAGAAATATACCATACTGCAGACTCTGCAAATCTACATGCTCTCTGTTTCCATAGTGTCTTCATTACTGGAAGCCATTTTCCTTAGTATCTGACATCATCCGACTGACCTGGCTTTGAGTCCTAGGTCTGCCATTTATTAACCCTTTAAATTGAAGCAAGTCATGCTATGTCATAAAATTGATAATATCACTTCCTTTAAAAATTTCTGAAGGAAAAAATTACTCAATGAAATGAATCAGCACTAACCTGAATATAACAATATACACTAGACAGTGTATCTCAGTATTTCTAGAACTTAATAAATGTATTAGATTTTTATTCCTGTATATAAAGTTCTATATTATATTCTTAAATAATTTTACCACAACATTATTAATAAGACAAGGATATTTAATCTGACTTAAACATTTTACAGTATACACCTATATTAAAATATCATGCTATCCAATGAATGAATTGTCTAACTTACTTTCTCATTGTTAGGACAAATTACCCAACACCTAAAAGTTAAAGAATGAAAGTTTATTTTAGCTTGCAGTTTGTAAAGGTTTCAGTTGATAGCTGGCTGTAAGTCAGAGCAGAATGGCAGAGGAGTTTAAACAGTTCATGGCAGGCAGGCAGGAAGCAACAAAGGATCTAGGGAAGGTGAATGATTATGTCCCCTCAGGCCAGGCCCACAGTAACCCCCTTCTCACTACAGTTCATGACCCTACATTACACGCAGCTATAAGTCCATCAGTGGACTAATCCAGAGAAGACTATCACACACCTATGACCAAATCACCTCCCAAACTCCCACCTCTGTGTGCTTGAGGCTTTGGAGGACATTTTAGATAAAACCATATTATATATGCAACTTTACATTTTTCTGTACCAGTTAAAAACAAATTTAACTTAATTAAAAAAAATGGAAAAAATATTTTGTTAAATTTATTGGGTACTATCTTGTGGCAAAAGAGCTGCTTGTAACTTTTGTGTCCATTTTTCTTTATGACTTTCATGTCAGATACTTTGTCTTTAATCTTTGTGATGTATAGAGAAGAAATCAAAGATTATTACTAGTAGGACATATTATTGAAAATCTTGAAGACTGTAGAACGATATGCTATGCTGTAAAAACAAAATATTTGCAAGAACTTGCATAGAAAAAAGTGGATGGTCTTCATGAGGGGGCTGGCAGTGCCTTTGGGCATTCCGGGCTGTAGCAGTTGTTCTGTCCTCCTGCTGCAAGTGGTATTCAGTTTCCATCGAATATTATCCATCCCATTAAAGTGAGTTTACTAATCTAAAGTTTAGAAGTTCCATTGTCTAATTTTTAATCTATGTAAGATGTTTTCAGAGTTGCCCAGGATCTTACACATATGAAAATGAAATGTAATATATGTGTAAAGTACTCAGGTAATATAAAATAATTACCAATAGTAAAATTCATACAGGATATTACAGTTAGAAATCTTTCTGGCACTAACAAATTTGAAGATAACCATTATTCATTGTTATTACTATATGTAGAGCCTATATCCATAGCCATGGGAAGCCAATAGCTAGATATTAAGTTACTAAGGTTGTGTTGTCCCAAATGTTTCCTATGTCTTTTTGAAGAGCATGTATTTATTAGAGAGAATCCTAAAAGTTTTTTCTATATAAACATTCATTTTTTGTGTGTAATCTTATTTGAGTTATTTAACTTTAGTAAATTTTAAATTTCCTTATCTATAAAATGAAAGTTGTGAGTCTCCCTTAAAAGATTTTTGACAATTCTGGCTGTTGATTGTCTAAGATGCCTACTCTGGATAGATCTTGAGAATAGTCAACAGAGCTTTAGCGTTTTCACATTTTGTGTCCATCATTCCATGGATGTAAATTTCTCTTTCTCTTCAGCATCTCATTTCCCACCATCCTCTGGCCATAAGACCTTAGGGAAGAGCCGTAGACCAAGCTTATCAATGTATGATATTTGTATATCATGAAGGAACCATGCCCATACAATAGCAGCTGAGGTTGACATTTTCTTCAAAATCAAGCACAAATTGCTGATCAAAATGGGCACATTTTTCTGATATCATCTATTTTGAAAGTCTTTTAATGTCTCTGTGATGTAATTTGTTTTGTAACAATGATTGTTGATGTTTTCTGTGGTTACCATTTTTTTCTCAACTGTGATCCATAAGTAAGGAAAGACTAATCATTCTTTCTTTTAGATATCCAAATGTGAAAGCCCAGCTAACTCGGTGCTACAAATTTGTGCACGGCTCATTCATAAATCAATGAGCTCATTTTAAATAAAACTTAATTCTTTTGTAAAAAATGGCATGTCTTAAATAGGAAATACATAAAAAGCTTTAATAAATGAAATTTTGAGTTATTTGTTTAGAAGTTCTCAGCTTTGATGGAGCCTTACAGTTTAACTACGTGAGAGAACATCACCAAGATTCCAGTGTGAATCTGCCAGAGACCAAGAGCTTCTGAACAGGTTGGCACTGCAGATGTGTGTAAAGCACTTCAGATCCAAGTTAAAGAGAGCTCGGAAGTGTTGCAAACAAATTTGTGACAAGTAAGCACGGGGCTGGAGTTCTCAGCTGGCGTGTCTCCATTTCTCCAGATGGCCAACAGATGCTTACATTGGATTCTGTAAAAAGTGTACGGTCTCTGAAGTACATGGTTTCAATAGTCAAATTTTGACTTTAATGAGAAAATTAGAAAGATAATTATGTTTTTTATAGTTTTTAAACAAATTTAGAAAGTAATACTAAAAGTTCATAGAAGCCAAGCAAGTATTTCTATATGGTGAGCTGCATAATTCAATATATGCATGTGCAAAGAGTATTTAAAATTAAATTTAGTAGAGAAAAAATGATTTAAGTTATTCGCACAAATATCTGTATGGTATAGAGTATGGAAATACGTGTAATAATGCTCACCGAAGAGGTCTAGTCCAAATATAATTCCCATAAACTTTATCTATTAAAACCTTAAATTAGTACTCTCAAATTATTATGATTAACTCAATGTGAAACAAGGTTTTCCCAGCTGGGAACAGTGTAAATCTACTTGGATAATGACAATTCCACAGTGTGAGGAATGGGCCTGAATGAGTTGAAAATCGTTAGAACTATTTACTTATTTGCCAACATGAAAAAATCCACATATGTCAGCAAAGGGGGTAATGGCACGTCTCTCTATCTAAATATTTGAATTATTTCCATAAAGTGATCCTGGTCTTCACAGAGACAGATGTGGACCTTAGGCTCCAGTTCTAGATATGGCAGTAAAGGAAAAACCCAGAACCATGATATAAACTGCTAATTAAAAAGATAATATATATAAGATATAATATTTTAAGGATATTACTCAATAATAATAAAGAAAATTAACACATTTGGGCATTATTATTTTGATGACATTTTATTTATTTAGTTTTCAAATTACTATATTGATCAAGATTTTAGTCAGGTGGTTCCCTCAGAGTTTTCTTTAGAGATACAATTTTCTCATTTTTCTTATGAACAGTGACTTCTACATTAAGTCAATGTATTATTATTTTAATTGGATCAATACAAGGCTTAATGTGTCTAACACAATAGATATATTTCAGCACGTAAAGAGAAGACTATGCCTTAGAAATTGGTTTTCCAATGGAATAACTCATTAGTAGTCTTCAATTTTGGCTTTTTGAGGAAATGATGAGATTTGTCCTTATTTCTAGCTGGGAATGTAATATATAAATACTACAATATTAAATATTCTAATGTGAGAATGTATGCAATATTAAATTGAATATGTTTTAAGAATTTAAAATAGGGGAATACACACACACACACACACACACACACACACACACACACACACATATATATATATATATATATATATATATATATATTTAAATATTGGTTTCCTGATGTTGATTTTATTCTTAACCATTTTTTTTTTCACTGACAAATGCTAGGAGAAGTTAAGGTGATCCTAGCACAATATTTATTAAAGCATCCCTCTGTTCTAGGCATTTCTTTCACTTTCTCTTATTACATCTTATTTCTGTATTAAACCAGCTTTTCCTTTTGGCAGAAGAGGAAACTGAGGGTCAGAGGGTTAAGTGTCTTGCTTCAAGTTACCCAGCAAAAAAGTGGCAGCATAGGAACAAGGCCCCACGTCTTCTGACCAGAGGTCTAATGACCTTTCCATTAAATGTCAATTGGCAGTGTTGCTGGTAATAGGGGAAGGATGCTATATCGTGTTCTAAAGGAAATACATGGAAATGCAGAGTTTATAGTACACTATTAAAGGTAGAACTAGCGGAAGGGGAATTTTCACAAAATCTCAGTTACACAAATAAGTAAAATTTAGATCACTCTTAGGAAACATTGGATCTTCTCTTGGTAAAATAACACAGAAATATGAGATGATCCAATGAAATATGAGCTTAAAGGAATCTCATGGAGATTCTGAAATAAAATTAAATTATATGAATATAAAACTTTGAGAAATCCTTTCTTAAATACACCTATAAACACACCGAAAAGAGTTGGTAAAGTTAAAATTTGTAACAATTCATGAAGGAATTATGTAAAATAGTTCATATTTAAAAACCACAGGAAGGGATGCAGTATAGCAAATATATTTATTTAATCCCCATTCTCTAGAAGGCCTAACCATGTGACCACAAATCTCCACTGCCACCTTGTGGTTGTATGTATATTTTAAAGAGGTTTATGAGAAAAATTAACCTTTTATGTGCTGGTGATAGTTAAAACACAAGTTTCTGAACTTTCAAACAAACATGTTTGAGAAAAATGTTGTCTCTCTTCTTCTACTAATACTATACACATATTCTTATGTTACAAATTTAGGGATATTTTTGGATTTGAAAGGCCAAGTGTATGTGTAGGCATCACATGGTAAAAACCATAAATCGATATAAGGAGTGAATTTTTCATCAGATTCTTTTGTGTTCCGATAGAAAAACAAAACACCAGTTATGTCTAAGGGAATCCTACAACGATCACAGTTTCTATTTGAAAAATATATTTTAATCTGTTCTTATATAACACAATAAGAAAAATTTGTTGCCAGAGAAAACTCTATGGCTATATGAGACCAGAAGTCTTCCATTCCCTTCTTCTCAGTTAGCTGCCCACCTGAACCTGACCAATACCTGCAGCTGCTGAGTAGTTTTATCCTTAGTTGAAACCTACCTTTGTTTCAAGCATTCAGTATGAGGTTAAATAAGCTTCTCAAAATGTCTTCAATTCCAAAACCATCAATTTTTGAAGCAGTATGTATGACAGCTAACATAACCTATATACACATCAACCAAAGAAAACCAATAAACTCTCCATAGTCCGGAGTGCTATTTGCATTTAGGTTATTTGTATTTAGGTGCTCAATAGTCCTCCAGTTTTGATTCCACTCTCAGACATGGATGAAGAGATCCAAACCCTGCAAATTACAACGAAAGATACACCAAAAATCATTTCTATTTTATTATGACATGAATAATTAAAATATCAGTACTTAAGCAGGCTTATCCCTTTATTTTACATTGTATACTACTTAAGAATATTTGATATATGTATATGATACAAATATGCTCTACCGATTAGAACCATGCACAAATTACATAGTTTATACAAATTATTTAACCTGCTCTTTTATGCATGATAGTCAGTGTCAGTATCATAAAGAAAAATAAAATACTGAGAGGATGGGGATTTAACTCACTAGATCCAGTACCTGTCTTGCAAGCACAGGATCCCTAGTTCAATCCCAATAACCACAATCAATAATCCTGGACATAGTACTCATGCCCACCAGCAATCAGTACCACATACCACAATCCTGGCTATGGTGGCTCACACCTGTAATCCCAGCACTTGGGAGGCAGAGGCAGGAGGATTGCTGTGAATTCCAGGCTCACTTGGGTTACATAGTGAGCTCAGGGCCAGCCTGAACTACAAAGCAAAACACTGTCTCAAATAAATTAAATAAATAAATAAATAAATATTGAGCCTTTATAATTGTGTTTGTATATCTGTGTGCATGTCAAAGCCATAAACAAATGTAATTTTTATTCAGTAGAAATATCCTCATATGTTATGTCTGACTTAACTTGATGGGGGGAGCTTCTGCTTCTAACAATCTATTGTACAGTGCTTCAGATGTGAAAAATATTGATGTTGAAAGGAACAAAAGGAAAAAAATGTAGTTCCATGAAATTCTTGTCCTCAGAACAGAGTATAATCTAAGGGTTTTGAGGTAACCTAAAAAGAACAAATCCCGGCCATGTTTGGGTAAGCTAGACTTCACTATCTGAGGAATTTTCATGATATGTCCAGTGTTTTTTTCAGGAAATTTTTAGAAACCATTTTGGCAAATGGTCTCTGAATTATGCACTGATATAGCACTGCTAATGAATGTCCTCATAACATTAGTTCTCAATTTTTTTTTTCAATCCACAGATTCTATCCTTCTTGTTGGACATCTGGTGGTCCACCTTTCACTCCCAAACCCATATCTCAGCAGAAATATAGTTATCAACTTCTGGAGCAAGGTTTTACCTAGATGTTTCAAGAGGCTGACTGTTGTCAATAATTAAGAGCTATAGAAATGCTAGCTAATTTACACCTGCTGATATGAAATGAAAGTCCCTGTGATCACCAGCTTCAGTTTTATTTTAAATATGCATAATACAAGAAGCAGGTTAGGGTTTACACAGCCATCTCAGAAAAAGACCAGCTTTTCTTCAAAGAAGACATAGCCCCACAGCTTGTGAGCCAGTGGGAGGAAGGCAGAGCAAACACAATCAGGGATATCTTTATTGCTGAGAAACTGCACAGTGCGGGTGGGACTGTGAAAGTTTTTTGAACCCTTAAGATGAGGGGACTTGGCAAGATCTGATTGACAGGATGTTGTAGTCAAATGCAACACCATCCCAAAAGTCATGTGTTTTATACCTGAGTGGAGAACAAGCTTTGCTTCGAAAGGAGTGAATGTAACAAGTTATAGGAAATTGCAATATGTTGATGAAAATAAAAATGAGACAAATTTTTGAAGATGAAAACTCTTAACAAAAAGAAATAAGGACAATATAGTATGTATGTAAATAGCAAAAAATACTAGGCAAGAGTGATTAATTTGTGTTTTCCATAGCTTTAGCTTATTTTATAATATATTATTTAAATTAAACAGATACTTCAGCTCTTGAGTTTATGATTTGGGGCCATGTTTGTGTGTATGTGTAGAAAATGACAGTGGTTGTGTCTGTCCCCTGATGTAGAGTTTGTACATAGAAGCAAAAACTTATTGACAATTTTTGTTTGAGGACTGAATTATTGGCAGAAGCATTCATGGCCTGAGGTATTATTGTATAAAGAATTCAGGATATTTCTGATTTTCTGGTTCCAACTTATAAGTTAAATATTAGAGGAAAGATTGAATGAGTTTTTACCAGGGCCTTTGCATTATGTCATGAGTTGACATTAACGATACCTGTGGAGAAAAATAATGTGTGATAAAAAGTAATAACGCCAATGTAGAATAAAAATGGGATAACGATTGTAATATGTCAGAACATATTACTTGAGTTTGTCTAGTAAATAAAATTTTCTTGTATGACATTTAAACATTTCATAGTTTAAAAACCATCTTGAGAAGAATTTGGAGAAGAATAGCATTCTAATTCATCAAGTTATGCTATAGAGAAAGTACTGTATATGACTAAGTATCATACCCATTCAGTACTGATTTTAAAACCTACTGAGATATTTATCTCATGAATGAAAATGCAAGAGTCTATGAAGTGTGACATATGTTCCAGCATCGCAAAGGAATATATTGCACAGAAAGTGTGCAAGTGATGAGAAAGGTGGATAATATACTTCAAATTCCCTTGTATGAATTTCAAATATAAATTTTAGGCCAACTCTAAACGAGCAAGATAACTCCTGGTTTAACTTTTAAGTAAAATAAATAATTCATGTGCTACATCACTCATGAGTGTGGAGATGAACGGTGCCAGGCAATGGAAGGTTGTTTGATCTGAGTATATGTTCTTTCTCAGTTACCTGAATTAGAAGGTGAGACAATATATTCATTTTCTCAAAAGACTAGATAATTTTGTATGTCAAAGTAAGAATTTTAAGTATTTCAGCTTCCCTGTTTGTTGTACTGTTCATCATCTTTGTATAAAATAATCCTAGTTGGTCTTAGAACTCTTTGGTAAATTCTCTTTCAATGAACTTTTAGCTGTAAATAAGCTATCTCTTCTTGACTTCCCAATTATCCTTGTGGGAGGATTTATTTTTTTGCTTATGCACAGGTCTTTGTGTAGTTATCTGTTCTCTTCAGTTACAACACTTTCCAGGCTATTTTCTTTTTTAAATTCACAAGTATTTCACAAGGAGTGTATCCTTCCATGCAAAGATCTCTATGACTGGCCACTGCTGCCCAGCCTATCCACAGCTTTCTCAATTTTCTTCACTTTTTAAAGAATTAGATGGTCTCATAAAAATTAGATGAGCTCCATAACTTAAGTAATTCTCTTTTCTTGTTTTGTTTTCTTTTGAATGTTCTCTTGACTAATTTCTCCTGAACCTTAAGTTTTTAGCTAAGATCTCATTTTCCTTTGAAGTCCTTCTCTATACCTTCCTCAGTTCATATCTACTTTAATTTAATCTGCTTTAATTAGTTCTCATACAATCATCCTCTACTGTTACAGTTAACATTTCTCATACTTTTATGGCCCACACCCTTGAATTCAACTTCCTGTGTCCCTGAGATGAAAATTGTATGGCACATGATTAGCAGTCAGAAAATGTTAGGGGATAAATATAGGAAGTAGCGTTCTAATAGAAGGCATCTTAAAAGTTTATTTATGGTATGCCCATAAATCTCCAGTGCTTGCAGCAATGCCTACCCCACAAAAAAGCTTGAAAAGTATACTGCTGACATGAAAACATAATGGAAATATCACTCATTTTAAAAAGAAAATACTAAGAGATTAGTGGCTGCTGGTTACTAAGATATGGTGTCACAAATAAAAGCAGAATGGAAGAAATAAAAATTAAAATAATGATAAAAAGGTAGATAAAAGTTAAGTAGAGTTTACAATTTGGCTTTGAGGGAAACAAAGAGCAAGAGTGAAAAAGAATGAGTGCATACTGACTACTATCCTTTGACAAATAAACTCTTGTTTGCTGAAAATTTACGTTAGCCTTTCAGCAGCTGACAATAATAAAAGTAATAAGAGGTATGAAAAATTGCATGCTGTTTTACAATCCCTTCCGTGCTTTGTCTGTTTGCTCTATTGTGATGGTTCAGATGGTTCCATTTGACCCCAACCTCTAGCTATTCCAACCTCAGAACCAATATTTATTGCCACATATGGACTTTGCCTGGCAGCTGCAAAATCCAGATGCCAAGCTTCGGAATGTGATTTTATGACTGCGCTGTCTGGGGCTCTGGCCAGCCTTCTTTATTGTTCTTGAATGTTTACACTAATAGCATTGCAGGGCCATGGCACTACCTGTGTGATGTGGTGAGGGGCATGCCACTGATTATGAGATTCCCTTGTCTGCAGAATTTCCTTTCAAATGACTTGCACATGCTTATTCCTCCTAGTGTGTCTGCAACATCCTACACAAGTAATAAAACATGTAGTCACTGAGACCAGGAAAGGAAAGAATGTTGTCACTGCAGTGGATAAGATATCACTGACCAGTCCATTTGTGGATACTGAGAGTGGAGGGAGAGATATAAATGCTTTTCTAATTCATCAAGTGTATTATTCTGCATAAGCATGATGGAAATGAAAGACATGTCTTATAGTTTGCCTTTTATCCAGCTTATTAAAATAATATATGATTTCTTCTTGAGATGATAATACTATGTAGCCAAACTAAACAAGATTTAGTTTCTGTGAAATTGCAGGAAAAAAAAAAAAAAAAAGGAAGGGTTACTCTTAGCAGTCAGTGGGCTGAGGTGTTAAAGATTTACATTAAACTCAGGGTAACAAGACAATGACTATTTGTGATTCTTCAAACTATGCTTTTGAAAATTCCTCAAAGGTGAGTCAAGTGAATTCATTGTGAAGAGTTATAATAAGTCCATTATTTGAAATGAGTGCAGCACAAAGGAAATCAGCTGAACCAATAATTTAGTGTGTTATATCTAGCAAGGGAAATTGGCTGTAGGAGTTAAATACTTTAGGTGAGGGAGCACAGGCTAGGCTCTCAGAGTCAAATGGAAGATGTGGTTTGAACAGTTGTCCCATAACAGTAGGACAGATAGGGGAGTCAATCTGAAAACCAAGTCTCTGAAATGATTCAATGGCCTAATAACTGTTCAGTGTCAATCCTTTGGAATTTATCCTGCCCAGCTGAGCAATCTCACATTTTGGTAGTGACTTTGAGTGCTGGAGACACAGAACAGGCTACCTTTAAGCAGTGACTATGAAAAACAAACAAACAAACAAACAAAACCCAAACATCTATATGACCTCCTTAAAGCCTCTTCCTGGGAGCTTGACTTTCTGAGAACTCCAACGAAAGGTGCAGAAGTAGGAGTGATGAGGGGAGGTATTACCAGGCTCTATTTTCCCCTTTCATATTTCTGAAGACGCATTTCTGGATAAAGAGAATATGTTGGGAGTTAATTTCTTTGGTCTCCTGCCTCTGCTTTTTATATGTGCAGTAGAAGTGAGGTGCAACAGTGTAAGTAAAACCAGACAGAGATGCACACCTGAGGGTGCGAGTGCAAAAATGCTGCTGTGTATATATACGATAGGTGAAGAGAGGAGGTTCAGAGAAGCAGCCTTGCAGATTAGGAAAACAGACACAATTAGGTCCAAGGGAAGGGTTATATTCTCTCCAACAGCCCTCTGAAGGTGAACAACATGTAAAACTTTCTGGTGGTTTATGAATCTTTTAAAATGATGTTTAGTTTTAGAAAGAACAAGACATATTGGTATACTGTGCAGTCAGTTCTCTAAAGAAATGGCATACAAAGGGGGCTTTTAATGTAGCTTAATCTACTGTTCTGGAGATTCTGTGCTTTTATATACAAAGGTATACTTTAAGAACGACAGCATTAATATTTGTGCATTGCCAGTGAAAGGCCAGCATGGATATATATGGTCCTTTTGCACATATAATTTTCAATGGCCTCATTACAGTTATTAGTACAATATCAGTGTAACTATAACAAAAACTTTTTCTTCCTTTGTTTCTAAGAGAATACATTTCAGATTTCATCACTTATATAAATGAGGTGGGAGAAAAGTTTAGAGAACCCTGAAATATCCTTAATACCCTGACATAGTCTCAAATCCTCTGAAAAATATACTAGCTCAGAGGAAGGACCAAGTCATATTTGCCACTTAGAATTTATATATTTTTTCCATGTTGGTGAATAAATATTTCACATAATCATGAGGGTTGTACACAAATATATCATCAGCTCTGTCATTTTGTATGTAGCCAGAGGATATCCAGGCTTACATAGAAATTCTCAAGTGAAGCCATCATTTCTATGTGGTAGATTATGTCCAGTGACTGCAACAGACGTCAGAGAATCCTAGTATTTTGTCTCTATGCTTTGCAGATTGAAAAATGGCACCATTTTCATGCTTGCCAGGAACAAAAGGAGAGAAAAGTAGTGAGTTAAATGATCAATTGGAATCAGTTCTTTTATTGCACAAAGTACTCACAAATGAGTACTTGTGCTGATAGGTGTACTGGGAGTTGTGTCTTCACATTCAAAGAGCATTCTGTCCATAAAAATCTTTGGACTGACCATGGCTATGCATTGCTGTAAGTAATATATGACTACTGAAGAAATCCCCAGGGCATTCCAGGAGAAGCCAGCATCAACTAAACCTAGAAACATCTCCTCCCCTGGTTAAGGCACACACACACACACACACACACACACACACACACATCTAAAATATGTAATAAAAAATATAACAAAAATCTTTCCTCCAAATATTTTTTTAAAAATTCATAAAGGGATTAGGGAAAGTCATGCATATGTTAATGATCATCCTTTAGCATCATAATTTGGAACTGCAATATAAAATGAGTAACTATGATCCTTCCTCTGCCTGAGGGATTATAGTAAATCTTTGGGAGCTCAGTTGAATTTGATGGCTTTGATGCTGGTGATGCTGATGGTGATGTATGTGATGAGTATGTTGATGAAGGTGACAGCTAACCTGTATTGAGATTTCCCTGTGAATTGAGTACCACTATCAGCATTTTAATTATTCATTTAACCCCCAATCTATATTATTCTTATTTTATACCTGAGACACAGAGCACAATGTTTAAATGGATTTTCTCAGATGACACCATAACTAAAGGAAAGATTATTTTTCTATTTTATAGTAATATACAATGGAATTAAGTGGGGCAAGTTATAATGATCTGTAGTTTCATCAGATAAGCTGTGGAAAATTTAAATTCTCATTTAGGGTGCGAGAAGTCTCACACAGAACAGTCGTGACTTCAATAAGGAAAACTTTAAGCTATTATCTTCACAATTTTTTTAAAATTATATTTTTTTTTCATTTCATTAGTAATAACAAATGGAAAATGACTATGATTTTTTTCTAAACATTATTTAGGAAAAAATTTTATGTGGTTATAAAAATAGAAGATCACTTGTTTCTAGATCCCGATCTAGCTATAGACAAGACAAAATGACTCAGGTTAAATTCTGCTTTTGAGATTTATTTTGTTGTTTTATTTATTTTTTTATTTTGTGGTATCAGATCTCAAACTCAGGACCTTGTGCTTTTGAGATAGCCACAGTGCCACTGAGCCAAATACCCAGCCCTCACTTTTGAGTTTCATTAATGAGTCTGTAATATTGTTCATTTCACACCAAATTCATTTTTCCCAGGCCGCGGAGTTAGCTCTGTGGTTCCAGCACCTGTCTTGCAAGTGCAAGGACCTGGATTCGATCCCCGGTTACCACATACCATACTGGGTGTAGAAACTCACGCCCAGCAGCCACCAGTACCACATACCACAGTGCCGGGCGTGGTGGCTCACGCCTGTAATCCCAGCACTCAGGAGGCACAGGCAGGAGGATTGCTGTGATGTGAGTTGGAGGCTGAGCTCAGGGCCAGCCTGAACCACAAAGCAAGACCCTGTCTCAACAAACCCAAAAAAAAAAAAAAAAAAAGAAAGAAAGAAATTTTCCCAACTACTATTTTACATCAACTATCTGCACTTTTGTACATTTTGAAAACATAATTTCCATACATCTTTTCTTATTTACTTGTATGTACAAATGGCTAGCAGAGAAATGTTAATTGTACATTTACACATATTTTAAAATGTTTAACAGCCTTCATTTTTTTTCTATTTAATCCTTCTAGAGTATTCTATGATACCTTTGTTTATTTACTGCTGAGATTATCTATCTACATTTGCAAGCTTCCTAAACCATAATTTCATATGCTACAGTTACTTGTGGTGTATTGTCACACACATAGGAACAGAAAGGCTTTTTCTTTTTCCCTTTAGTGCTCTCTGTGTTTCTTTGTTTATGTCATTATAATACTTCTGACAGGTATGAATAAGAGCACTGCCTTTCTGTTTAACTGTTACATAGGTGAGAAATATAGTTAAGTGGCTTCAACATCTTTTAAATTAAAATGACATGCATGGCAGGCCATTGCTTCAGGTAGATAACTGTATAAAACCTTTTTACTCCTATTCATTTAGAAAATCTCTGAATAATTATAAAATTGTCCAGATGGATGATTACCGATTTTACTACTTAATTGCTGAACTTGGTCACTTAACTTGATGGAGCAACATAAGGCATTATTAAATAATTATTGTAACTTAAAACCAGTTTCTTCTAATGGGCCCCAGAAGCTTCATTTATATTTCTGATTCAATCTTACATCCCTATAACATCAAGGAAGGATCCCCACATCACTCACATTTTCCGGTTGAAGAATCTGGAAGAGAAATGGAGGCATTTGCCTTAAGACTGCACAACAGGAGAGAAGTAGGAAAGTGGGATGTGCCTCATTTACTCCACTCTACCTACTTTTCTTTCCCCTAGTCTCCAGCTTCCTGACTCCTGCAGGTGTAGATCATTAGAGGATTGATTTTGTGAAGAAAATAGCATCTGTTTTAAAACTGGTTGCTGTTTATAAGTGTATATGGCTTGATATAATTTTAACAAGTGTATCATTGCCTGCTTTTTGCTATGAAAGATGATCTAAAAGTGGAAAAATACACTTACAGAAATGAAATGAAAATAATAAATAAAGCCCTCTTCCATTTCCATTATTCTTAGTCATGGTCCTTGAAACTTCAATCTCAATATGATGTTAATAGAACCATTAGATATGATTCATACCATGCATAAGACACTTCTATTGACAATTCCATCTTGACCAGGGGTCAATGGATCCATTACAATGCAAATCTTACTGTATGCTTTCCATCTAAATCAAAAGAATTCGGTCTTGTGTCCACTCAAATAAGTTTCACGAAGTAGAGTTCAATCTCAGATGTGAAGTACACAGATGTGTTTCTCATACTAAATCATGCCTGTGCCTATTTGCTCACGATTTAAAAGGTAATTAATTAAGTTATACATCAATAGAATACTTTGGAGAATTTAAAGAATTGCATAGGGTTTATGGGAATCTTACTTTGTGATTTCAGTATATACCAATCCATAAGAAACATTCTTTGCTGGTTATTCATCTTTTAATTATTCAGTGTATAAAGCTATTCTGTACATTCTGTAAGAAATATTACATTAAGCCTTACAACACATGAGGACAAACTATGATTGTAACCAGTTTTTCAGATAAACTGAAATATGTCTCAAGAGGCACCATGACTTGTTAAATGGCCTCTTTTTCCCATTCTGTTGACTTCTAAGGCCAAATGTCTTTGAGTCTTTTCCTCACATCTCTGGGCATCCCTCAGAATCTCCTGTACTAGCTTTCAGGACAGGTGAGTGGAAACCTACTCCCAACAGGGATCATCACAGACCCTCTTCCTGGCCACATCCACATCTGAGTTGCTGTGATGTCAAGTTAACTCTTCCCTTATGGGTATCATTTTTCTTTCTGAACCATACTGCCATTACTCTTCATTTCTGGAACATGATTTAAACACCTGCTGCTAGGGAGGGACACCAATTAGAGACGAAGTTGAAGGAATGGCTAAATGGTTGAATGGTATATCAGAGAGTGTCATTCGCTCTCCAGGGTTCCTTGTCTCTGCAGCCACTGTCTGATCTCATGGTTCCCATGCCGCTTCCATTGTGCAGAATTATTTTTTCTAGGAAGGTTAGGTCGTAATAAACTTTGAATGAGACACTGCTGTTGGAAATCCTTGTTTCTAACTCTTCTCATTGTGTGATTTTAGGAAATCTCTTAATCTTTTCTAATATTTACTTTTGTCATCTATAAAATAATAATAATGGTGACCCCCATCAGAAGAATAATAAGACTGGCTTTAAATCGTTATTCAAAAATTCTATCACCTTCCATTTATTCTTGTTTTCTTATCTTTCCTGTATTTTGTTCCCATTTACATTGTGCATTAGTGAAAACAAAGTTAATTTTTAGAGCATATTACCAGTCAGTCAGAGAGCTAAACAGCGATAGATTTATCAAAATGTTTACTCTTCAGATGTGTTTCTTGTTGTTGCATATTAAGACCTATGTGTCTTTTCATCTCTTAGGAAAATATTTATCCAACTTTTAGGTTGAGCATTTTGTTCAGTTATGCTGAAGAGAAAATATGCAATAATTCTAGCTATTTAATTTATGTAAAAAAATACAGTGAATTGGAAATCTATTTTGTATGCTATTAAAACATGTCCATGACTATAGGCTTCAATTTTTCTTAATATGTGCTAGTCAACAATACAAATACTTTAGTGCAGACAGTCTTCCTTTATAAATGGACACAGCCTAAAAATGCTAAGCAGAATGTTGCAGAAAGTTCCTACTAGGTGACCAGCTATTGAACATTACAGGGAAACAGAAGAGAGAAATGACTTCGTAGATGAAAACACTTCATCCTCCCATTTAGTTACTCACATCCTAGGCCTGCTGCATCTCTTTCCACTGAGAACATACTCTGCTAGTTTGGACAAGATAAATGCATAAAGAATTAGTGTGTTTATTAGTGGGTTGGCCTGACTGTGAATAGCAATTCTAGTATGGAGAAGATGGGTTGCAGTGTGGGGCAGAAGTGGACCAGAATAAATAAAACAGTTTATTTGTAAGTGGGACTGATCCCTCTTGCTCCTGCATTAGTGCTTGGCTACAGGAGAGTAGTAATTTATTGATGCAGATGGCTATGTAAAGTGCATGCAATTTGTGAGGGGGCTTGACCCTTGACTGATGGGCCATATGTTGTAAAGCCCTAGGGGTGTCATTTGCCTCCACTCTCTTCCTCTCTCTGTCTCTCTACCTATGGTCCTTGTTCAATCACCACATATTGAACTATAGACTTACTAACTCCTCCAATAAATCTCGAACTAATGGCTCACAAAGGCCATAACTTAACCCTTTCTACACAACAGAGCACATTATTTCACATCATGATCACACTCGGTGAAATAAAAGATAAATATTATATGACCTATCTAGAATCAGAAAGCAAATTGTTGTAAATC
>PVIR01017797.1:24028-34474 GCA_004026965.1 Petromus typicus | reverse complement strand
TTCCTGGTTTCGCTTTGTGTTGAATGTGGTGTTATATAACACTGTTGTATTTGTCACCATGACAAGACTTTGGGGTTCCTGCTGGGTGCACAGCAAGTTACTGGACCCCCTAGGAGTGTACGGAGTTTACCAAAGGCATGACTCCCACACATGCTCTTTCAGTCTAAAATGGTCCCATCTGTCTGACCTTTCGATTACAGTACATAAACATCTCTTTGTCCTTCGCTAAGTAAATAATACCACTCTAGTTCAATTGAGATAGTGTCTACAGATAAAGAAACACAGATTCAGAAGAAGTCAATGATTTCTCTAAGACCATATGTCTAGAAATTAATAAGACTCGAGATAGAATGTAGTATCTTTTTTCTTGTTCTATTTTTTTAAATCTAAACTATTTTGTTGCTGAGCTGCATGGTACTGAAAAAAAAAATCTCAAATCCTACACAAGTCAAAATGCTTCCTCTTAACACATTAAAAATTAACTTTGTGGGTCTTGGAGATTATAACCGAACCACAGTGAGTGTCACAGTCTATGCTGGATGAGATGGTGTGTTTCGATCCTTAACTCAGCACCTCTGTGGGGTCTCCTAGGACCTTCAGGCAGGGTAAGCAATGAGCCCTTACTCTCCACTGGGAGAAACAAGGAAATGAACTCTTCAAAAGATGCTTTAGTAAATGAGTCGAAAGTGGCAATTCTCTGGATTCATTTACCTATTTGTATATTAATTAAGTATCATCTATTTTTAAGTTGCTCAGTATACAACTGAAAAAAATCCTTCAACAATGTTAAGTGACCTTTAAGATAAAACTTCAGTCAATTCCTGACAGTTCTACAGAACTTCCTGGATCTATGTCAGAACAGTCACGTATCTCTTCCCTCCTTTCACCCTTGCTTTCCTCATTTAATAAATTTATTTTGTAAAAGGTCTTAACAGAGTAGTACAACGACCTAGAAACCATCAAAACATCATAAATGAAAAGGACCTTATGGGTATTTAGCTATATTTTTTCTTCACAAGGATCTGTTTCTCTAGCATCCCTTACATGAGAGTTGATCCTCTATATTTCCACTTAAAAAACGTTATCCTTTCTGGAATGACCTTTTTCACTTGAGAGGCCAACTCAAGATATTAGAATGTTGGGCTGGGGATTTAGCTCAGTGGTTCCAGCACCTGTCTTGCAAGCTCAAGGACCCGGGTTCGATCCTCAGTAACTACATACAATACTGGGCATGAAGACTCACACCCAGCAGCAATCAGTACCACATACCACAGTGCCAGGCATGATGGCTCACACCTCTAATCCCAGCACTCAGGAGGCAGAGGCAGGAGGATTGCTGTGATGTGAGGCTGAGCTCAGGGCCAGCCTGAACTACAAAGCAAGACCCTGTCTCAAAAAAAAAAGAGTTTAAAATGTTTAAAATGTTTTCTATGTATATTAGGATTCTAAGCTTTACAATTAAACATTAGGAATTTCATTTCATTTACAATGAAACATTAGGAATCAGATGGGTCTGTGAAGCCACTGGGGATAATAGGGTTGGGCTAACTGATGGAAAAGAGATTTAAAAGACCTAAATTGGATGGTGTCAGAGGGTGAGATCATTTTGAATAAATCACATTGTTGGTCTTCCTTATTTCTTACTAGCCCCGTGGAGCTTACCCGGGAGTCCTATGAACAGGCAACTACATGGAAGAGAAGAAAACAATGAAACAAAGCTCTACCATTTAAAGTCATAGAGCCAAGGGTAATTATAAGTGGACATAAGACATTAAGATCACAGGTCTAATTTAACAGGGTCATCTTTGACTACTGGCAGTATATCTGGGCTCTTTCTTTAGCAGAAAAAAGAACTAGCCTATAGCTGGAGTAGAAAACAAAGAAATATGATCAGCATGCCACTTTAGGTTTCTAACCAGTTAGGGGCCTCAATCGTGGACATTTCCAGAAGGAATCAGAGCTAGAAAAACACTATATTATGTCTAATAAATGCTAAAGGCCAAGGGGTGGCTGAGAAGCCTTTCCCACATATGAGACTCTGTCCTCAAGATGCTCAGAAATACCAGGGAAGGATCTGCGAAGACTAAACACACCCAAAAGCAAAAGGGAGCTGAATTAAGAAAATATTTCACAAAGGCCACTGTGCACTGTGGTCCTATTTCCATGAAACTCAATACTCATAAGAAGAATAACCTCAACAAGCATCTGTGATCAAACTGAGTCTTTTTCTGAGCTTTCCTCCTAATGCTGATCACAATGCTGTGAAACTGGTATTAGTGTTGTTTGTTTACAGCTGAGAGAAATAGGTCTCGGAGGACCTAAGTAACAGGCTCCAAATCCATGGGCTAGTAAAATGTGAAACTAGGATTTGAAAAGAGTCTGGACTCTTCACTACATCATCCTGTCTCCTACAGTAACATGGAAAAACGTGGGTTACATAAATATTAAATCACAATCTGCCTCCCTAAATTTTCCACCCACTGGTTTGAATTCCACCTTCTGAAAGAAAAGCATTGTTTTGGTAGGCTACTATTGCTTCCACATAACAGCTCTTCAGGGGCTGGAAAACACCTGTCTCAGAGTCCACTGGATTTTCACGTTGGCCTCAGTCCAATGTCTCATTTCCTTTAGAACCTGGTCTTCGTTCTCTGGGAAGCTTACTTTGTCAATGTCTCCAGCACTGTCAGATGTTCCCCAACTCCTACTAAAAATAATTCTCATCATCCCATGATGTTTTCCCAAGCTTTTAGGACCCTACACACTTCAACAGCTCCTTGTTTTCCAGGGTTTGGAGAAAGACGCCATTTCAGCATCCCCCTCCAGAGCCACTGCAAAGGTGAGCAAAGTCCCCAAAGCTCGACAGGCCACGTGAATTAGCTCTCTGGAGCCCATCTTACTGCCATCCTAATGTAAATGTTATGATAAAATATTAAACTATATGTATAATTGATGCTTACTCTATAGTAATTCAAGGTCTTGCTTGTTTGAATAAAATTCATTATTTACAATTTCCTATTAGAAGTGATTTCTTTTTGTTGATATCTCTTCCTAATTACTTGAACTGCATGGCACATTTTCTTAGGCAGCATTGAAATGATTATTATATTCCTCTCAGTTTAGAGTTAGCATCTAAGTTTCTGATAGTGTTATAAATATCATTCATACATAATAAAAATGCCTATGTCTAGGTTTTTCAGAGATATTTATACACAGATATATTCAGCACAAGTGATGCTCTATCCATGACTTTACAGAACCCAAATTATAGACCTCACAATCTGAATTCCACTACCATTTGCTGAAGGTGCTAGAAACTGTGTTCTCTGTAGACTAAAGGGTGTGTGCAAACATAGTATGTCTTACCTGTTAAAGCTAAATATTTTACATAATGTTAAATCATAACATAAGACAGAAAGGTAAATTCATGTAATCTGGGAAATGCATCAAGCCATCCGTTCAACAAAGGAAATCCCACGAGAGGATCCCCTTGGTCGCCCAGGGAAGTAAGACACAAACTCCCTCGCAGAAAACAAGAGGGAAGGGAGCCCGTTTTACCCATGACAGTGCATGGGATTCCTAGATATGAAAGGAGACTTGTGCTTACTAATTGGAGTAGAGTTCTTTTCAACTACTTGTTATCCATTTGAAGAGCTGATGTTTTAAAACTGTCATTAATTTATGTGTAGATAACACAATAATTACTAGGTGCTGCGAGCCATATAGTTCTGCTCAAAGGAAAATGTATCTAAGACAAGACAGTAAGTATTCTGATCCTTATTCAACCATAAGTCAACTGAGTTATTTACGATTTTTAAAAAGTTAAAAGCTTTTTTAAAACAATTTGTTATATCTGAATATGTGGAAAATAATGAATTATTTACTATTTTGCTGATTAAAAATAAAGTAACTTAATTATATGGAAAAGTACATTCAAGTAATTTCATATCTTATTTTCCACATACTTTGTATTTCCAAATGAATAAAAGCTACTCCACAAGAATTAATCACGTTATCATTTGCTTAACAAGTATGTTAACCACATGACATCTATTGCTGTCTTATTTAGTTTTTAAATATGCACTGTTAATTAGCTTTTTTCCTTATGATTATTCCTAAGATCTTTAAGGGCAAACACCATTTTTCATACTGCTTTCTATCTTTATAATGCATCTAAAATACTGGCATCAATTCATTCACTTAATTCATTAAATACTATACACATTCACCCCATACTCCAAGTTGGCCTTTGAAAGGTTGGCAAACACTATCCTTTGAAACAGAGAGAGAAGACACTGTAGACCAGCTGCCTGGAGCAGAACAGCAAAAAAATGAAAGGAATTCCAGGATATTTATGGTAAGGAGGTAATACTCGGCTCTTCTGGAAGAACAAATGTGTAGGAATTTGCCAGTGAAGTATAGGTGGGAAAATGAAGTACAGAGACCTTTACAATACTATAGAGCCAATAAATAACTGTCTGCTTGTTCTGGAATAAATGACATTGACTTGAAATCACTGACCTTTCAACTCCATGAATCTACAGGTCTCTGACTTGTTTAAACCATTAGAGGCCTATTTATTAAGTCAATGCTTCAGGTTTTCATTTCACCAAAGAGTTCTTTCTATTTACTAGTAGAGCAATTGGACTGATTTTTGAAAAATGAGAAAAAAAAAAAAACCTTTAAGTTTGATGTCCAAATGTCTATTCTAAAATTAGCAAACACTAATTTTTACATTTTAAAATGAGAAATAAGAAAGAAAAAATAAACCATATTTCCCAACTGGTAGCCACTATTAAGAAAGTGATGTTTCTTTCCAGTCTTTATTTGTTTTTCAACTTTTTTCTTTTATTATTTTTATGTAGTTGCAATGGTATTAATTAACAGTGCATATTTAAAACTAAAATCCACAGTAGTCGATGTCATATGGCACAATGTGCTGAATTGTTAATTAAATGGTACCATATTAATGATTTAGGAGTTATACCTTTTATAGGAAATAAAAAATAAACTTTTATGTTAACATCATTACAAAGCAGCATTACTAGGCTCTTTTTATTGACTTTAGAGCCCATGGATACTTCATAAGAAATATATAATTCAATCAACAAATCCATGGGACATTTTCTAATTTCCAAAATTTTGGTGTTTTTTAAATATGTTTAGATATATTAGTTTTTCATCTATATTTTGGATTCATCTTAGAATTGAGTCTTAGAATTGGGATGAATGAATCAAAAAATGTTTTCAGGGCTCCTAGTACATATTGCCAAATTGCTTCTCAAAAATTTTATACCAGTTTTTATTCATGGCAGCCATAAGACTGGTTTCTATTATTGACCCTGAATATTATCCTTTAATTTTTTGTTGATTTGACCCTTTTAAAAAGTTGTTCTCATTTGCATCCATATGATCACAATGAAACTCAACATTTATTTGGGGGGATTGAAGCGGAATTGACTTTAGTTCTACATCAATAACTCCTGCTATCTACATAAAGGCTTCTGAGTTTCTAACCATGAAGGCTAACTGCTATATCATTGCTTTCATTAGAACTCAAATAATCTCTTTGGCTACACATTTTCAAGGAGAACATTTCACAGCACTTCTGCTTCAGGAGGACTGTGGCCCGCGCAGCACAGGTCTCAGGCTCGACTGCACTTGAGCAGTGAGGATTTGCTCCCTGCCTCTGCCCCTCACTCAGACCTGCTGTAATGTGGAAGGCAGGGACAGCCAGGAAGCCCACAGAGGAGAGAGCCCTGACTTCTACTTCCACCACGGCCATGCTCTACCGATCTTCTATTAAGTTCCCACTGCTGGTAGCGCTTTTGTCATTCCTTGCTGAGGTATTTGGCACGCTGAACGCTCATCTCTATTTATCTGTAAATTTGACTTGACCCTTCTAAATATAGGCACAAAGCAATCATCTCTGTGCTGCTGCTCAAGACATAGGATAATTAGCACAGAGAAATTCCTCCTGCCAGTGTGTGCTATGAATAGAAAGCTTTCATTTGATTTCTGGGTATTGTCCAATTGTAACATAGTTTGTATACTAATTTCATGAAAATTCACATAAAATACATGATTTTGGTCTCAGAATTATGGGGAATATACTACTTTAAGGAGATGCATTTGAGTTTCAGTGAATACTGTTTCGTCCTGTGCTTTTCCGGTGAACTGCTCTTGCAATTACCGCCTAGGAAGATCTATTCTAGAAAACATAGTCACATCTGTCAATGATTCTACTCCCATTTATTCAGCATTTGTGCATGCTTTTCACTGAGCTAATGGCATTCACTTACTGCTACATTCAATTTCTACAAAAAAAGTGTATTAGATAAATACAGTTTTTCCCATTTATTTTCTTTTTTAAAAAAATTGAAATCTTTATTGGTACATTACATATACATGCCATGACTGCACTCAACAATGAGAATTTTACCAGTATGTGACATAACTCAATTCTCACTTTTTCCCATAGCCCTACCCACCCTACCACCTCCACCTCCTATATGCACAAACTTTGTTTCCTTTCTTTTTTGTTATAGTTACATTATTTTCCCCCTTTATCCCATTTCACTTTGAGTATTTTCTATTTCACAATATATGACATACATTCTAGAACTCATATGTATCATTATTTTCTCATACCAGAGAAAAGACGAGATATTTACACATCTGTGATCCATTTATTTCACTTATGAGGGTGTCCTCAAGGTACATCCATTTAAGTATAAATGATTCAAATTTATCATTTTTCCCATTTATTTTTAATATGGTTTAATGACTTAGTTTCATCCAACAGACACATCTAAACCAGAATACAAACCAAGGTCTCCTGATCCTGGGTCCATCTCTTTTTTGTTAACCTATCCTCCTGTCTCAGGACTGATATTCCTCCACATCCACAAGAGTTCATCTCACTGAAGTTGTTAGATTGCTTGCCTGCTCCCTCCTTAGGCTATAAGTATGCTGAGGACAGAAACCATTCACTCTTTGATACTGTATCCCCAGAACCCAACAGACTGCCTAGATTAGTGGGTATTCTATTTTATAATTAATGTATAATTAAATCAATAAGCCACTCAGATGGATGGAGCTGTTGCTATTTGGGTTTTTGCTATGTGTTTCACACATAGAAAAGTCTAAGAATAACTTACAGCTTACCTCTTTTCACCTATGTAAAATTTATTGTAATTATTTATAAGTTAAAGGATATCTCTAGCCTTCATTATTTCACTTAGCCTTGGCCAATTAAACTTTCCAACAAGTTTGTAGACATTGTCAGTGAGTTTCCTAGTGTTTGAATTTATTTTATATTGCTGTACCTCAGATTAGGAATTTTATAAAGGAAAAAGAATTCTAGAGGGTGAAAAGTCTAGATAACGTGCCCACTCCCGGGGAGGGGGTCGCTGCTGCCGAATGACACAAGGAGGGTATCAAACAGTGAAAGGACCACGCTACAGCATACTGCTTGTCTTTCCTTTTCTTAGAAGGCCACTAATCTCATCATAGGGGTCTTGCCTTGATAATTCATCTCACCTTAGTAACCTCCGAGAGGCTCTACTTGGAATTACCAACAACACGTTAACTTACAGAGTCTGTTTCCAGAACCCATGACTTTTGGGGAAAGCATTCAAACCCTGGTAATTATCACAATTTTTTTTAATGCTTTATGTGAACTAGCACAAACTAACTGATTTTCTTAATACAACAGAGTGCAAATAACAGGATTTTTCAATATTCCTCCATATTTCCCTCTCTGTCCTATTTTATATTAGAAAGTAATTTTAAAACCCCATTGACCCTTCAAATTCCTGACACATTTCATTCAATAACATCACATCCAAGTGGATTTCTAGCTCTTACTCCAGTGTCTGTGACACCAGAGAACTCTTCTCCTCCTTATGGGCTGTGTTTTAAATTTAGAATTGTCCAAATACAAACTGTAAATGAATAAAAAACATTTTAATTGGCAAAAGTATGACTTGGTACAAAAGTAATAATACTAATCATGAAACTTTAAAGTAAGCATTTATTTCCAGGAGATAATATTAAAAATCTGCCTAAAGGAAGTCATCAGAGATACACACTATGATGTATGTGCAAGGATGTTTTGTGAAATACAGTCTATATTAACAAAAAGGAAAAACTGAGAACTAGACAATTACCCAACTATATGAAATGTTTCATTAAATGGTAGCTTATGTGTATAATAGAGTAGGAGAATCATTAAAAATTTTTCATGAAATTAGGAATATCAGTAAATGAAAAATTCATGTTATGAAACAGGATGATACACTACTTATAATATCTATACAATAGGAAATCTGTTTTAAAAATAATATGTATTTGTATGCACTGGAAAAAGGTGTGGAAAATATGAAAAAAAAACTTAAGGGCCATTTTTGAGAGATGAATTCTGAGTAGTATATTTTCTTTATACCCTCCTTTCTTATAGATTTTCTAAAAGAAAAACTTGTTACTTATTAAATGAAAATCTCTCTTATAATTTTTTAATATTTGTGCCTGAAGATATAAAAGAGAAAGGTTTCCTGCCCATGAAATTTCTTTCTTCGTGCGGCACCTCCCCTCTGGCCAGCTGAATGTCTGTGGTTTCTCCATCAGACCCTGCAGCCGCTAGAACGAGCCTATTTCTCGTCACAAAACTTTCTCATCACACTTGGCTCAAAAGCAGCTGCTATGGAGGGCCTGCAAAGCTCCCTCAGATTCTACTTTCTACCATGTTAATTTTCAGTCCAGATGAGTCAGTGTTTTCTTGCCTCTGTGTCCCCCACTTCGGAGCCTTCGCTCCTGCCGTCCCTTCTGACTGGAATACAAGTCTGGGGCCCACGTAGCTTCTCTGGCCTGTTAGGTCTCCACTAAAATGCGCCCACTTCAGAACTGCGTTTGCCAAACATTTGTTCTGAACTGGAACCTCCATGATGTTCAGTGTATCTCTCTCCAACACTTACTACTCTACAGTCATATTTATTACTCTAATCATTCATGACCTGTTATTCCAACAAGTATGTGAATTATAAAAATTCTATACAGGTCGGGGCTTTTTCGGTTTGGTTTGGTTTGGTTCACAAGTATAGCCCCCATTTCCTACTAAACAGACAGATTAGAGATTTAACACACGTGCTTAAATTAATGAAGGATGTGATTTCAAGTTCCCTGAGCCAGTGGCTAGACATCAGGTTCCCCATTCTGAAATCCAGGAATGCCCGGGCCGGACGGCCGGGCTCCAGCCAAGGCTGGCACGAGGAGCAGCCCGCGCGTCTCCTCTTTCCTCATTCTTCAAGCAGCTCTGTAAGACGCCTGTAAATTCAGACGACACACGAGCTGCCACATCGCACTTCTCACTCACACCGAGCATCTAATGAACACACTGCTGGGAGGCAGGTATGAAGCCGGGCTTCCAATGAATATTTATCCACTCTAATGACCAATGAAGAGACCTGAAAATACATATGTTACTTTAAGGGAAAATGGACATGCAGAGTTTACTTTTTAAAAAATTATATGAGAGAAATTCTCCCCAAGGTCCAAAACACTTAAAACTAAAGAGTTAAAGACAGAGAGAAAGAGAGAGAGAGACAGAGAGTAGAACTGAATAATACCTGAAGCTCGCAGAAGCCTCAAGTCCCAGCCCTATTGACAGATTAAACAATGAAGAACTTGTTTGCGCACCGTCTTGGCAAAAACACACAGCTGGGAAAGCATGACTCAGAGAACAAGAACAGGACATCCAACAGTTATTCAGGCAGATCCACCCCGGCAGGCGGAGGAGCACCCAGCGCTCAAGTATTTCAACAATAATGTGGAACAAACAGGTAGACAGAGGTAAGGCCACAATATAAAACAAAATATGTCGTCGTTATATGGCAAGCTGAACTGGGCTCGAGTCCCTGCATGAGCCGTCATGGAAGGAAAAAGTCGTGGGATCTGTGGCTCTGTCTCTCCTAAGATCTTCCGATGTCCCTACTGAACAAAAAGGATTTAGACGACAAAATAACAGGAAAACAGACTCTGTTTGTGATTACAGCGTTAGCAGTGGAGCCCTCAGTCCTTCGCAGGGAAACGTGCGCACCTTGAGGGCGCGCTGCCAACGCAAGCACCACGTAAACGTCAGCGAGGCCTGGCTCCTCTCACATGTGAAGTGCAAAACATAGATAATTCACAGAGCAAAATAGGAGATATATGACAGGAAACAAGGAGACTGCAACAGCAATGGGAAGGGGGTCCAGAGATGGGAGAGAGCGCAGTGCAGGCAGGAGAAGGAGAATTTTAGATGACTAAGAGATAGATGATAGATAGATAGATTGATTGATTGATTCACTATCATGTTATTGTTATACATAAAGCAATCCCCCAAGACAAATGTAATTATTATATATCATAAACAGATACTAATAACAAAGAAATTAAAAATGAGTAAACAAA